>OZ007572.1:14483156-14688156 GCA_963931925.1 Onchidella celtica
CTAACGCAGTATCCTAATTGCATAATTATCCCCGCTACATAAATTTCACGGTCTGCTTGTTGGACAGAAAACACCCACATTTGAATATCAGGCCAATCAGCCAGGTTTTTCCGCTCTTGACACACAAACAAACACACTCATGCACACTCTGAACCAAACTCATTTTCCACAGCCACGGGCACAAATGCATTGTTCTTATCTTATTGTATGAAAATGAAAGGCGGCTGTTTCTCATTAAATGCTCGCCAATGTGATTGAAGTGTCGCGCATTAATTTTTCATCAGTGTGATCTTATCCTTGTCCGCACATTATCAGTGCTTTGCTGGCTGATTCGATCTGACTGCAGCCCTAAAGAGTTTGGAAGGCGCTTTTATACAGATGAGATCAACTGATCAACTGTACTGCAGGTGAAAGTGCAAGTAGTGGTTAATTATAGTTGTTCTGACAGGGGAGAACCAAGCAAGCAAGCAAGCAACCAACCAACCAAGCAAGCAAGCAACCAAGTAAGGCCCGGCGCGCACTATGTTAAAATTAACCACCCGTTCAATGCAAACAATCTTTCGCGTGGCGTGCAGCACGGTAAACTCTTTGCCAAGCAAGCAAAAATCTGCGTTTGCACGCCGTGCAGCAGGCAAAACGGGATAGTGCGCGCCGGGCCTTAGCTAGCAAGCAAGCAAGCAAGCAAGCAACCAATCAATCGATCCAAGCAAGCAATCAAGCAACCGATCAAGCAACCAATCAAGCAACCAACCACCCAGCCAACCAACTAACCAACCAACCAGCCAAGCAAGCAAGCAAGCAAGCAAGCAATCAACCAACCAATTGAACTGAGATTTCGAGGTCATAAGATTGTTTGTAAAAAATCACATGGAAGATCCACTCCCTTAAATTTTATCTTTTTCAAGTGCAGGGCACACGCAGAGAGACTGGTATGCAGGTGCAAAAAAAGATTAGCAAGTACATCTATAACAGCTTCCCGCATACATTTACCTACAGTGACGACAAGGTGCTTGGGCGCTCAAAAACTGTCTTCGGACACATAATTACGCAACAGTTAGGTTGATGGCGAAGTGAGTCAAGTTTGATTTTGGTTCGGTTTACTGTGTCTGAGTTTAAGTTTGAATTTGGACAAAGCACGTCGACGCGATAATGTTGAATCGTGCTTGGAAGAAGCCAGACGAAGGACAGAATGTAAGAAAATAATAGGATAGAAGGAAAACCCTACCAGGAGCGTCCACAGACCATCGGCGGTTTCAGCGTGAGCTATTGAGATCTTTTTGTTTCTCGGGGGCCTCAGCATAATGCTGTTGGCCCCCTATTCTTGATTATGTTTCTCTCTTGTGTAGTAATTCTCGTTTGCTCCTTTGTCGTCGTCTGGTCGTGGTTTTTATTTTTTTTCTGGTGTGTGCCAAGGCAACGTCAAGACAAGTGACAGGTGAAGGGAGATAAGTGAGCAGCAGTTCTGGGACACTGTCCCTTTCAGGAGTTGTGAGATGCGGATTATTGAGTTAAATAGGACATCGCGCACTGGCCAGATAGAACAAAGTCTGTCTCACTAGTTCGGGCACGTCAAAATGGTCTTGGGTCAGCTGGTGGATAGAGAAACCCCGGGCACTGAGGCAGAACGGACCCAAACCCGTTTTGAGTCACTGCTCTGCCAGCCTGACCCCTGTTTCAGATGTTAGTGATCATTATCTTATGGGGTCAACAAACAATAACGTTGCAAACGTAACGTATTATTCGGTAAAAGTAATAGTGATGGTATTGTTGCTGTTTTATTCTACCGCAAAACAATGGTTATGCATAACCAGTTGAATTTAAGGAATTTGCATTTCATGGTGCGACTTTCTAATCTGACAGAGAAAAAGTTACATAACTTCAAGTTGCATAGTAGACAATAGATATAAAATGCCATAACATTCATGATCGATCTTCTGTAGAGGTTTCGTGTCTGCACACAATGCTTTTCGTCACAGTTTGGGAACTTTCCTGCTTGGAACAATGCAAATGTTGACAAAACTCTCTAGATTTAAAACCAGGACAAACAAAGGAGACTCCCAGTAATGTTATCACACCATTACATTAATCAGAGGGGAGAGGCAGACATTGCACTGAGATCCCTGGGTACCAAAGCGACCATTAATTTGTTATCATTGGGTTTTAGAGCCCATTTCCGGACACCCCGTTGATAAACTAATCCCAGCATGGACCTCGATGTATTTTCGTTACTTGTCAATGGATGTTTAGCACTGTATCAGGGCCGACGTAGGTTAAATTAAAACGATATGTTGTGGTGGCTGCAGGTTCTGTCATGAGTGCTATATAAGGCCAGTAGTACACTGAGTGAAATCTGATCAGATGGCCCCTGTGTACGCTGCGCACGTTAAAGATACCTTGGCAGTTGGAAATCGAAAGGGGCAGGCCGAACAGGCCACTGCCCGGGCAAAATTCTAAAAAACGAATCCCTACCACAACAAGAAAATCATAAAAACAAACAAACAAGAAAAGTGAGATGTAAATGCCAAGGTCAGCGAACCTCCTTAAATAAAGATCTAAACACGAGTCAAGTATGTTTTGTCGCGGTTTCAGAGTGAAGTGTGAACTATGAACTTAAAGGGAGCTCATCCTCTGGCAAGGCTGAAACAAGCTTGTCTTTCCTTAGTCCGGACTCATCCAAAATGTCTTGATTCAGTTGGCGGAAAGACGAATCTCACGCACTGAGTCAAAAGAGACGTTAAACGGACTTGACTAAGTGAGCCAAGGTCTAACAGAAAGGCACCGCAATGCGATGCGCTCAATGGTATGTAAGTGCGCATGTTATTATCCCTAACGTGCAATCAATAGAATGAGCATTCAATCTCACATGTAATATCAATGCGACATGTAAGTAATCAAAACCATTTATCAAATAAGTGGGAGTGACTGAATTAGGGCAAGCCTCTTTAACGATCTGTTTATTAAGTGTTGTTTGTTTGTTTGTTTGTCTTGTTGACTGTCGATCAGGTCCATTACCTGTGGTTTTAGCCAAACAGCTCATGACAAACTCACCACATCATTTGGTACCAACTCAGGTGGAACTTTTCGCTTCCAGAAAAAAACTAATCAGAGCAATATATATCTAACATACGCAATAGATCACTGGCGCTAAGTCCTACCGACATCAGAATAGAGACGCAATTACAAAAATATTTGTTGACATTGGTGGTGTTTTCACGGACAAAAGCAAATTGTTATTTACTTTTGATTTTGTTATTTGCTTACTTCTAACATAAAAAAAACGAAGTATGCAGCAGAAAAACATTACCTGTATGCAGGGTCCATCATCCACCGTGACTGAAAGTCGCCGAATGAGAAACTCACACTTACCCTGATGTCGTAAAAATATAGTTTTTAATAAAACGGAAAACAGATGCTAAAACATTTTTGAACGATTCCGTAAAGTGCTATCACAATTGAACAGCACGATGAAAGAGAATTACATATTTTTTAATCCTAATAACAAAGTTCAGTAATGCTGGAATCCTATGAAAGTACACTTATGTTAGTTACATGCGTCAGTGCACATCAGCACAACAGATTCTCCATGAAAATGCCAGCTCACCACGTAAACCCTGTGGCATACTCATATAATCCAGATGTCCAGCCGATGACAACGCTAAAAAACTCAGAGACACTGGGTAAAGAACTGACCGGCTGGCAAAGCTTTCCATCATTTCCTGCCTGGAGAGCGACGCTTGAAGACACCAGGGGGACGCCCCGAAAGACGATGGAGAGACGATGTTGTGCACTCAGGTGGACAGGAATGAACAAGACGAACGAAAAACAGAGGGGAATGGAGATCACTGGCAGAGGGCTACATCCTGCAGAGGACGAACGAGGCCTGACATGAACAAGAACAAGAAGAACGTGATCCAATGGCATGCTTCAGCATCTTGCACGTCCACCGAAACAGTCCTAATATCAGCCAACTTTACAACTTCATTAATTCACCAATCGTAAAACGGGCATTGCCACAAGAATAAGGATGATTACGGACATTTAAAGTGCATAAAACTCCATAAAAATGTGAGCAAAACAGAAAAGCTTGTATGTTGCAAAGCCTAGCGTAAGATTCAATACAGAAACGATACAATAAAACACAAAGGAAAACGAAAGTCAAAGAAGCTTCCGGCCAGAGAGGCGTTCTTCATTTTCCGTTGTTTTTCTTTGTAATATGATAAAACCACGACACACAAATTGTATTGTTGTGATTATTACAGCCAATATTTCTTATAAAGTGACAATGCTACTGTATTCTTTTGCCTGTAATCATACCAACATGATCCAGATCCGTTCCTAATGCAAATTATGTCATGATTTCGTAATATTTCTCTTTACTTGTAACAGTGTTAACTTTTCTGAACGTACCAATGGTTAGATAACAGTAAAAGGCCTGCTAAATATATGACCATTCCGTAACACATGAATTTATTTTTACGCGCTTAGACCACGCCACAATCTTTCTGAACTTACCGATGATTAGGTAACAGCAGAAAGCCAACTTCTCATTATTTATTTCTGCTGGACACTCAGTGGAGATAGTCAACAGTCTGTGGACCTGTTTTCCTGGTGAACTCTGAAAGCATGCCGAAGCACTGATATAGGTCTCCTCTCCACCCGAACGTATGACACTGACTCACCATTGAAAAATTTAGAGGTTCTGACAGTCAAAATGCGACAGTCGACCATCCCACACAGACAATAAAGTACACGTTAGTAAGGTCAAGAAAGAAATCTGTCAGTGGACGACTTTCGCTTTAAAATAGAAAGAGATTAAATAAATGACGTGAACAGGAAAGCCAATGAGCTTATGATCTATGTATAGTCTAGGAGACGGCCAGTTAGTAGATAATGATTGGTCAGACCTGACATGTCTATGATGCACGCAGCAGTTGCCAGGAGGTAGCAACTCTCCGCCCACAGTAAACAGTTATCACAAACTGATATGACAGAGGCTGTTGAAGCACTGTTGATACAATATAAAACACTGTAAGGTCCACATTCATGTCCAGGGTCCCAGTACATGAACAGTTAATACAACAAACTGGGAAAAGAAATTCCTTGACTTTGACCAAAAATCTTCCCATTCGTATGGAAACTAAACCAACGTCCTATCATCTGAGTTTACGTCCAAGTTACCAGAATTTTTACATGGTTTTTAAGAAATAGTTTTTTTTTGGAAGGATTGTTGTCATTTCTGTTTGTGAACATGCCAAATGACAGGAGCTATTCTTAAATTTCTGCCTCAAAGGAAATATCTGTTATGAACATAGCAACTAAATCGGATCAGAATAATGCCAGCTCTACCGGAATATCACTCTCCAAAAATAAATTTATGTAATTGTACCAGATCAAATCTTGTTCTCCGTCTCTGATCGCCCACGGTACCGCGTCCTTGTCTCCACGCACATTGACCAGTGTCATAACGTTTCTAATTAGATTTCTATAGGTTAAGACGTCGACTCGGTTTATATCAACACATTTGTCCGATAATTGTACAACATAATGAGCTTACAAATCTTCAATCCTGGCAGATTGGGGGGAAGGGAGGTGGCGGTAGGGATGTTGGGGGGGGGGGAAGAGGAGGGGTGAAACTTCCCTGTGTTCATGTTACGGTAAGGTGATTGACATCAAGACAAATGCGGCTTGTATCGAATTGCTCACCCATATTTATCGCCTTTATAATATGCCTCCAGCAGGATCGTGCCATGAGTCTTAAAGTACATCAGTGAAGCTCAATTACGGAAGACTGTTGCTGACATGTACTTTCGTAAAAAGGTTTTCGAACATACAAATTACGGAGAAAGTAACCCTTTAAAAAAAAACAACCCGGCAGGTATAAGCTATGAGTAAAAACAGGAACATGACAGAGCATTTCATTTCCATTCTTCAGTAACACATTTAATCCATTGAACAAAATTCAGAAACAAATTATACTTGATTTGATCAAGTTTATTTCTCGTACACTCCTACCTTTCCAACTATTTATCTATCTATTAGTATTACTGACGTTCCCTTTAAATTTTCGTAGACTGCGTGCTCTGAAATCTTTGTTGTGTAAATGCTTTCCTTTGAAAAAACATATATTATGTGTACTGAATGCTTGTACAAATGTCAACTTGAACTTGTTTGCCTCATAATTTAGGCACAGCCTGTCTCTCATGGCTAATTAAATGTATTGGCATGGTTTAATACAAAACAAGTACGATAGACTTGTACGAAGTAAAGTATTCAGGTAAAAAGTTTATTTTCGATGAGATATAATATAAATAGCTGTATTATTTCAAGTAACTAACCTTCTGTGCACAGATTCATTAATTCCTGTGTGCACTGGGAACAAAACGTGTGTGGGTACGGACAAGCTCATAGATTAGAAGGAACACTGTCCATTACTCTATATCTATTACTCCCTAATCCCCTACCGCCCCCCCCCCCCACACCATCGTCTTGCTTTAACTTTACTTCTTTTGGTGCTTCATTAATTATTACCACAACTGTATCTCCCATCTGCATAACGGGAAATATAAACAACTGAATTATGAATGAGTGTATGATATATAATAGATGAATAAATTTGAATAAAAGAATGAAAGCAAAATTGTCAAAAAAAAAAATAAAAAAGGTGTGTATCCGTGGGACTGTGGGTGGGTAGAGGGAGGGGTGTGTGTCTTAAGTTGATAAACAATCAGGATAAGAAAAATAATAAAACTAGCAGCTGCATCAACAATAACAATAATTAATTAACCCAGTAATGCAGCTTAAACTCGCTTGTCACTTTCATCAAAACGTATTTGACAAGTTGATATAAATAGTTTTTAGAATGAATGAAATGGCATGGTTGCCACTTAAAGACTTGGATTTAAAACCATTTCAGAAGCTCAGCTGACTTTCAAGTATTTAAATGAAATTTTAATGAATTTTCAATTGCCTGTGGGGACAGAATATTTTCTCTCCTTGAATGAAACATTGAAGAGACCCCTGATTACGGATGTCAATGGTTCTAATATTAATAAATTTTATTGGAGAAATGACTCCCTGAGGGTATGTGACAAATATAAAAAAGAGCCTCTTTCAGCAGTTGCCTTGAGAACTAGAAATTCACTTAAGATTTTCTGAACTAACAATTACATTGTCAGAAAATAATTAATGAGAGAAAGAGTAGAAATACACTGACAGTTAAAACATGACAGTTAAAAAAAAAGACAGTTAAAACAACAGAAAGAAAACAAAACATTTCTCTTTTCATTGTTAAATAACTTTGTTCGTGGACGTTAGAAGCCGAAACACTTGTTTGCCTGGAGTGTTCTTCCTGTGACGACCTCTTTAGCCGTGCTCTCTCCAGATTTAAAGTTCTATTTGATGTCCATGAAATACTTGATAATTTGATCAGGGTATTGTTTAAACAGTTTTAGTCTAGGACACCACGGTTAACATGGACGAAAGTATTATTTGAAAAACCACTCAGATGATGGAAGATCCTTGTTTTCAGCGGAGTTTGCGCCACTTTTCCTTGTTCCTCCTGTGTTTATTGTAGTTTCTGTGTGGCTTGCTCTTCCTTTTTTTTTTTTTGAGCCCCCAAAAGGGTGTCAGAGCCCTGAAAAGGACTATTACTGTAATCCTGAAAAGGACTATTACTGTAATCCTGAAAAGGACTATTACTGTAATCCTGAAAAGGACTATTACTGTAATCCTGAAAAGGACTATTACTGTAATCCTGAAAAGGACTATTACTGTAATCCTGAAAAGGACTATTACTGTAATCCTGAAAAGGACTATTACTGTAATCCTGAAAAGGACTATTACTGTAATCCTGAAAAGGACTATTACTGTAATCCTGAAAAGGACTATTACTGTAATCCTGAAAAGGACTATTACTGTAATCCTGAAAAGGACTATTACTGTAATCCTGAAAAGGGCTATTTCAGACACCAAGAAACTGCTTCCGTGCTGTTTTTATGACACACGCTTTATTTTAAGAGGAAATAGTGACCTGAAAGACGTGTTATAAAAACATCAATATTTTCCATTCCAGTTCTATGTGGGCATTTAGAATCAGAGTGTAAACTGTTTAATGACGCTAATAATCGTTTCAAATGTTTTAGGAAGTGAAAAATAATAATTTTTGTTTGTTTGTATCAGTCCACCGATGCAAATTCCCCTCATTTCTATTCTATCGACATTCCAGTATGTCTGACACTGGCGAGGAAATACATAATTACATACAACTAGTTAAAATGCAATGAAATGTCCGATCACTTTTCTATTCTACTCAACGAAATACATTTTAAAAAATATTTTTGCTGCTAAATAAATCGTAAATAAATCAGATTAAGGACTGGATTTCGTCCAAAACTGATGTGTCCACATCATCTACAGTAAATAATTGAAGTGATACACAAACTTCCATATTTTGTGGTCACACATGGTCACAAAGTTTTAGGTTCTTACATATTCACCCCGTAGTTCAATTATAATAAAATATGGAAATATGTCCCTATATGTTCGCTCAGCTCATAATCACTATCTCAATCCAAATTGATGTATACAGGCTATAAGCTAGATAGGCCAGCTTCAACACACCCATCTCTCTGTATGTACATGCAAACGGCAAATACCTGGAATAAATAATAATGATCGCTTACACAATACATTGCAATGTATAGCAAATTAAATGGCGTAAAATTACACTGAAAATATATTCACCATCGGAAATGAGCATAAATATCATATGAGGACAAAGACAATGCTTTATGCATTTGGGACATTGGTTGCACAAAAAATTAATAAATCAGCTGTCGCCAAGGCGCTTAGGAATCACACTGACTTCAAAAGGAAGTGATTTTGGTGGTGGTGGTGGGGGGGGGGGAGGCGGAGATGACATGACATTGTTATTGTTGAGGCAGATATTATGTGCCTCCCCCACCCACCCCCTTGCATTTCCAAGACTGCCCTTAAACAACAACAAACAATAACAAAAACTAAACACTATATTCTGACACCCCCCCCCCCTCCCAGTAATTCTAATATTCTGAAATTCTGAAACAAAGAGATTTCGATCAGTTAGTAGCGCCTTTGTCAAACTTAAACACTTAGAAAAAAATCAAAACAACGAACATATGGAGGCTCTGTAGTTACTTATTTTCGTGTTAGATGTTTGCAAATCGGAAATAGTGGGTGGAGAGGTATCTGGGTCAAAGTTCAAAGCTCAAAACTGCGTGGTTGCGAAATTTTCATGTATTTAACGAGCAGCTGATCAAATTAATTTTGGTCTCCCATATTTGTACCCAATCACATTTGATATTATATATAAACTGACAGGTGTTTACGTGTAATTGGTTTATGTTTATCGCAAAATCTTGGCAGGAGTGAAAGAAGGATAGCCGCATGGAGGAACAAATAGAAAGAAAGAAAATGAAAGAGAGGAGAGAGAAGGGAGACAGAGAAGGAGGCAGAGATAAAGAAAGATACAGGGAGAAAAAGAGAGAGAAACAGAGAGAGGCAGAGAAAGAAAGAAAGAGAGAGAAAGAAGAAATAAGAGAGAAAAAGAGAGAAAATAAGAGAGAGAAAGCGAAAGAGAGTGAGAAACACACACACACAGAGAGAGAGAGAGAGAGAGAGAGAGAGAGAGAGAGAGAGAGAGAGAGAGAGAGAGGAGAGTAAGGGAGAGAAAAAGAGAGAGAGAAAGAGAGATAGATAATACACATAGATAGATTGAGAGAGAACTATCCGCACTTCTCTGCAGTATCTAAAGCCAATGATGAGAGAGCGACAGACACAAATAACGATTACTTACGGAGCATGGCATGTAAAACCTGATTAATTTTGTTACTAATATCATCATCCTTGATCAGAAAATTACCGGCCATCGATACTTTCATTCAGCAGCTTACGACATTCCTCGTTTCCTGGGAAATATAAATCAGTGCTGGTTGAACGAATATGAACGGGGGGCACGTTGGTCTAGAGGCAGGGTTCTCGCCATTCATGCCGAAGGTACCGGGTTCGATTCCCAGTCGGTGCAGGCATGTTGGAAATATTTGGGGAAAATTCCTGTCGCTGATCCTATGGTAGGTAAGATCGAGCACCTAGTCTTCTTGGATAAGGCCGAAAAGCTCGAAGTGTTAGTGTGCACGTTGCGCACGTTAAAAATACCTTGGCAGTTGGAAATCGAGAAGGGCAGGTCTAACGAGGCCGCTGCCAGGGCAAAAATTAAAAACAAAATATCCCTGCCACAAAAAACACACTAAAACATTAACAAGAAAACTGAAGACAAGACAAGTGAAGTGTAAATGCCAAGAGCCACGAAGCTCCTAAAAATAAAGACTTAACACCAAGAAAGTGAAATCCGGTCACTCGCACTATAACCGTTTACTTCATCATGTACAGAAGTCAAGACACACGACGGACGCAAGACGTACCCTTGAGTATGAGCCCGGGGAACACGAGCCGACTTGATTGGCAGATTAGTCGGGCGGTGGCGTCACGACATTGAGTTTCCATGAGATCCAACTAATTAAATTGGCTGTGGCACCAGGTCTTAATGAAACTCAATGTTGTGACGCCTCAGCCCAACTAATCGGCCAGATAGAGTCGGCTGGTGCATGCCTAAGCTCCACCAACACAAGTAATATGTGGGAAGAAGAGGGAAATTGTGGTAAATGTACTTTGAAAGTAAATTATAGGGTCAATCCAAGACAACTTGTAATGACTAGTAAACGTTTCACAGTCAGTTTTTCTTTATAAATCTGGCCCACCGGACCTGGAGGGGTGAAACAGATCAAAGCTGGTGTAGGCGCCAGTCTGGTGGCTCGCCACCTATTTACTATGCATCACACTAATACTGCGGCGGTGTGCGCAAGGCCTAGTGTTTTAGTGCTATGCATAATAATTAGGTGGCGAGCCACCAGTCTGGCGCCTACGCCAGCCTTGGTCTGGTTTACCCCTGAAAGTTTCAAATGTGAGATTTTTTTATCTTATTTTATTTCATTTAATGTTATTTCATTTCAATTTAAACACACTGGAAGCACCTGTATCGACCACACTAAATGTGTAATCAATGTGTTCTTGAATTTACATCTAATGACACTTACGAGCGTAAGTTTGCTTGAGATCAGCATAACTACTGTCTTCAAATAGAAACTATAAACTATAATAATTTACATTGCAAACTAGGAAACTGACCAAATTTCAAATATTGGTATTTCATTATCAACCCCGAAGTTGTATAGAGTTAGTATGGACGGCAGACACTACGATTCCCCGAGTTTTCAGCGCATGAAAATGTGGAAACGAATGTTTTCTTTTGAGAAACTCTGCCTTGTTTGCGTCACAGCTAAATGCATGACACTTCTATGGCGTCATCACTATGACGCATTTTTTATATTTTGAAAAATAAATGTTTCAATCAAGAGGGTATTTGATAAAGTTTGATTCTCTGTTTGTTTTGCATGTTTGAATTCGGTAGATTCGTTGCTAAATGGCATCTTTGAACCACCCCCATAGCAAGTCTTGGCGCACACATGCGACATACAGTTTTTGAAATATAGGCGAATGAATGGACATGTACTCACATGCCAGATACGGGCTCATTTCAGAGTCAAAAGGGAACACGAAACTAAGAGACGACCGCAAGTTGCATGTGTGGCGCCTGGCCTTATAACGTCAAGACCGTACGGTCTTGTACTCTATTGACATCTAGATCCAGGGGCATGCTGTGCGGCATGTTTCGCTTGGTTAAACGAAGTTAATTTCGCTGTGGTGTTAATAACGATAGGATTGGCCTGATAACGATCTACCACCTCTGGCCTGTTCTCCAAGGTAAATTTTCCGGGAATGCTGCGGTACCTTGGAAACGGAATTTACGCACGTCCACGCTGGCCTTGACAGTTTCGGCCAGGTCTCGTCTAGTACTACTTAGTCTTGCTCTGGCTGTCCCCCCTCCCCCCCCCCCCCAAAAAAAAAAACAACCCACTTTTTTTTTCTTCTGTTCCAGTTAAAAAGGCTTAAAATCGCGATTGAGAGTATAGCACATTAAAAATAGTAACTTATATAAATTGGCTGTGGCACCAGGTCTCACTGAAACACAATGTTGTGTCGCCACCACCCAACTAATCTATCAGCTAGAGAATTACATTTTGAATAATTTTATTTCGGAGAATACATAGATGTGATATTTAAAGTTGCGTTTCCATCACCAGTGTGCAAACTGAGGTGCAAAAGAAATTGCCATTCATACTAATCTACTGGAGGAAAATACATCAATTTTCTTTTCAGACTGAAAAATGGTTGTTAAAAAATATCAGTGATTGAGTTTTGTCCAAAATGGCTTTGATCACGTAAATTATCCTCAAAAAGTTAGACAATACGCAAAGTTTCACTCATTTTGGTAGCGTAGTTACGAACTTTAGATGCTTACATGTTGACCCCCTAGATCCATTATAATGTCGAGGAGTGCCTGCGCAAAGACTTTATCGCCAGTTTTGTAACTTTTACAGGAGAGGGATTTGAAGGTTTGACATGAAGTATCAAATGTCTGTTACGACCTTTAAATCCTCATCAATAATTAGGTCAATTAATTCGATAATGGAATTCGCATGATGTCAAAATACGCACCAAGACGAGACAGACTATGCAAAAAAACAAAAAAAATTGAAAATTTTCGAGTTACGGTGTTTGCTCAGGCACCCCTCGACATGATAGATCGACCAACGAATAAGTTTAATCTGTATAGTACGTAATTTCCCATTCTGTTCATCTGTTTTTCTCTTTGTACCCTCAAGGTCCCCAAAACGATTCATTTTTGCCCGACAACTTTTGAATTAGCATACCTGAAAAGAGCTAAACTTAAAGAATGCCAAACAAAAAAAAAAAAAGAAAAACAACAAAAACTCCAGGTGCGCGGAACTGAAAAATAAATGCCAATTAAAATTTTAACTTTCGGAGTGAAGTAATCATACATTAGGTCTCCACCCCCCACCTTAAAAAAAAAGAAAAAAATTCCACTCCACTCAAAACAATATAAGTCATACGTACGGGTTTCCTAGTACCTTAGTTCAAACGATAGTAATAACAATGACACTTAGTATCCTACTCAATAATTATAACTTACAAGACTCTACCCTTGATTACATTCCCCTCGCCGAAATACGCTAACAAACAAAACTAAAGGACATAGTAAAATTCATGTCACAACAAAAGTGGAATTGGACCAGACATGTGGGAAGGATGAATGACAATAGATGGACAAAACGCCGCACTGAATGGCAACCATGGGCAGGAAAAACGCGAGGACGACCAGGAAGAAGACGGCAGGATGCTATTAAAAAGAGAGGGGGAACAACATGAATGAGGAAGACATCAGACAGAAAGGAATGGAAGTCATTGTCGGAGGGCTACATTCTGCAGCGGATGGATAATGCCTAGGTGAACGGTGAAAAAGATTGATTGCCTGCATCTCCGCATGCCACAGCCAGTATGATTACCAAGGCCTGCTAATTTGTGAAGGATCCAGGATATCTTGGCAGGAAATTATACCAATAAACTCACCACGTTTAGTACCCAGATCAACCACTTCACTGCACATTAAAAAAAAAAAAAGGGTTCGCAGCTCAATTTGGTACAAAGTTGACATGCAGTTCAATGCAGCTAAGTACCCTCCACAATTTTATTATAATTTTTTTTTTAATGTTTATTCCAATAGAATTGAAAAAAAAAAGGAATTTTTTGTTCTGGAATTTTTTCTTGAGCCTAATGCAGGTCTGTGCGACCCAGACTTCTAAGTTATTTTCAATTATAATCCATTCTACAAGTATTTTTCCTGTAGGAATCATTGTATAATTCAGTGGTTCTCTGCCTTTTTCAGCAATCGCATCCATAGGCTCCAAATTTTCGTTATTCGTCCTCTTCTCTCCCACCTCCCCCAGCCCCCCCCCCCACCTCTACTCAAACCCAACTGATACATTTCACAAGAAGACATACAAGATGTGATGTTAAGTTTTTCAAAGCCTTATTAATGACAATACCATCCGCGTAGAAAACCACTGATATAATTTCTTTGTTATTGGTTGTTTGACGTGGAGCTTTGAGGAATACATGCGTTTTTGGCCTTCCTTATACATTTTCACCAAGAGCTGGTTAATCTGTATCGTTAAGGCCCCCCAGCTTAAAGCTAAAAAACAAAACCCTTCAGTTTCCACATACCACGACAATTAGTGGTTTACTAATGACTTAAATATGAATGAAATCAAGTAGATTCTTCGTCCGAACACACCAAAAGAGTTGTCATTAGAATCATAAAATGAAGGCGGCAACACGAGGAGCTGAATGAAGTGATTGTAATATGTGAAAGCAGCATCGCAAGTACAAAAGAGAATCCTAATTTTTTTTCTCTCTCTATATCTCTCTCACCTCTCTCTCTCTCTCTTTCCTTCTCTCTCTCTTACACAGACACACATAATTGTAGAAAAAACAACAAACTTACACAGAAAGCCAACAGCTATACAGCAGTCTCAGCATAGGAAGGTGTCACAGTTACAACAACAACAACAACAACAACAACAACAACAACAACAACAACGGCAGCGGCAACGACAACAACAAATGGCAGGTCAGCAAGTGAACAACAATAACAGCAACAACAATTAGTCTGCAGCATCTAAAACAACGCCACCTTCGTTAAAACGAACAGCAGCAGCAACAACAAAAACTACCGAGACAAGAAGGGGACAGCAACAACAGCAGCAACAACAAACATCGGGATACATTAATGACAACAACAACCTCATTAAATCAAACAGCAACAAGGACAATAACAAACATCAGGAAAATGAGGGAAAAACAACAACAAATACTACAACAGCAAACATTCGGAAACATTGACAATAGCGAAATCCTCATCAACAGTAACAAACACCAGGACGATTAGGGAACAGCAACAACAACAACAGCAACGGCCTCATCGTCATCAACAACAACACCAACAGCAGCAAACATCTAATGACATCTATGACAGCGACGTCCACGTTTCATCTCACTAAACAGATGATTGCTCTAGCTGACCTCACCTGAACCAGGCATCTCTCATGTGTCACAAACTAAGATCTGATTACTTTCCGTCATGCCTCCCACCGAGACTGTCATTTAATTCCATGTTTCAAGGTATCACCGATATTTGTTAGTCTATTAATTGACGGCACGATTCAGGCTGGGTGACGAGTTTAAAGGTCGCTGTCATTCTGATACGTCATTTCCGGTACATATTTGTGGACGGGGTGGAAAAAAAAAGAGAAAGTGGGGGGGGGGGAGGGGAGGGAGGAAGTTTGGGGTCTTTTTTGAATGGAATTCACTTGTAAGGATAATGTGTGCATGGTGTATATATATTAAAAGATTTATCAAAGTATAATAAATAGGAATAGTCAAAATGAAACATGCAACCCAACATTAAAATTTAACTCCTAAACAAACACACAATAGTGATCGTTATAAACAAACAAGCCTCACAGTCGATTGAACTTTGGCCTGAGTTTTGGCACCTTTATATGCTGTAGAATTATGCTGCTCGTGTGTTTAGGTCTTTATTTTAGGAGATTCGCCGCCATTGGCATTTACACCTCACTTTTCTTGTTGCGATAGGGATTCATTTTTTTAAGGAATTTTGCCCGGGCAGCAGCCTGTTCGGCCTGCTCTTCTCGATTTTCAGGTGCCACGGTATCTTTATCGAGTTTTTCGTCCTTATCCGAGAAGACTAGGCGCTTGATCCTACCTAACATAGCTCTGATGACAGGAATTTTTCTCCCCCCCCCCTAAAAAAATAAAAGAATAAAATAAAATTCCAACATGCCTGCACCGACCGGGGATCGAACCCGGTACCTTCGGTATGAGAGGCGGGCACCTTGCTTCCCCGTGGTTCTCGTAGATTAGTATATGGCCTTTAGCGTCTTTACAGACGGTCTTAGCAGCTAGAATATTCACTTTCACTTTGACTGACAGCTTCTCTCGTGGCTTATTCTACCAATGTTTGACCCGAGAGTGCGATGGCAATGATTGCAGGTCAGTCTTTTGGGTTCACTTTGGCGAGTGTTTTCATTCCGCCTCTGTCGTTTTGTCAGGTATGTTTCTTTTGCCTTGAAGTCTATTGCGAGCGTGCCACTGCGCAATTTTTGTCTCCATCTGCTTCGATCATTTGCAAGGTTCTCCCATTCATTGGGGTCGATGTTGAATGCTTTCATCGTGACCTTGCAAGTGTCTTTGAATCGCAGATGTGGCCTACCTCTGGGTCGGTTGCCAGTAGCAAGTTCCCCGTAGAGAATTTGTCTGGGGATGCGATCATTTTCCATACGGTGGGGATGTCCAAGCCACCGCAGTCTTTTTTTGCCTAGGAGAGCCTGAGTTGATGGAATGTTGGCTCGGCTCAGAACTTCGATATTTGAGATCCTGTCTTGCCACTTGATCTTGAGAATTTTGCGTAGGCAGCGCAGGTGGAAGGAGTTGAGGGATCTTTCATGTTTGGAGTAGGTGGTCCATGTCTCTGAGCCATACAGCAGGGTGCTTAGGACGCAAGTTTGGTACACGAGTACCTTTGTTTTGATGGTCAGCTTGCTATTGTTCCACACCCTTTTTGAGAGTTTGCCAAAAGCTGTGGCCGCCTTTCCTATTCTGGCATTTATTTCAGTTGTTATGTCTGTGCTACCACTGATGGTTGAGCCTAGGTAGCAGAATTTTCCCACTTGCTCCAGAGGAGAGCCATTCAGCATGATTGGGTTGGGGTTTCTCAAGCCTTGTGTCAAAACTACAGTTTTTGAGACACTGATCTTTAGCATGAATTTGTCACAGGCTTTGGCAAGGCTATTGATGAGAGCCTGGAGCGTGGTTTCATTGTGGGCCACGATTGCAGCATCATCTGCGAAGAGGAGCTCTTGTAACATAATATGCTCTGTACGAGATTTTGCTTTTAGTCTGGCAACATTAAAAATGGAGCCGTCCACTCTGGTGTTAATAAGTACTCCACCTGAACATTGACCAAAGGCATTCTTGAGTAGGGCTGCAAAATATATACCAAATAAGGTAGGAGCAAGAACACATCCCTGCTTCACACCGCTGTTTACAGCAAATGAATTGGATGTGCAGCCCTCAAAGTTGACACATGCCCTCATGTCAGTGTGGAAGGATGCAATAAGTTTTAGCAATGTTGGTGGACAGCCTATGGATTTAAGGACTGCATACAGGCCAGATCGGCTTACGGTGTCGAAAGCCTTTGTTAGGTCCACAAAGCATGTTATAAGCGGCCTGTTTTGTTCTTTACATTTTTCTTGGATTTGCCGAAGTGCAAATATCATGTCAATAGTTGATCGTTTGCTTCGAAAGCCACATTGTGTTTCTGGTAAGACTTTTTCCGCCAGTTGTTGAAGGCGGCAGAGGATGACGCGAGCAAAAGCCTTTCCAGTAATGCTGAGGAGGGATATGCCTCGATAGTTGTTGCAGTCGCCTTTGTCTCCTTTGTTCTTGTAAAGTGTGACAATTTTGGCGTCTCTCATATCATGTGGTATCACGCCTTCTTTCCAACACTGCAGTAACAGATTATGCAGGTGTGGTAATAGTGGGCCTTTTAGGTCTTTTAATACCTCTGCAGGAATGTTGTCACTTCCTGTGGCTTTTCCAGCAGACAGGTGGTCGATTGCATTGGAAAGCTCGACTAAGGAAGGTTGAGCGTCAAGTTCGGCCATTATTGGCAGTTTTTGGAGGTGTTCCTCAAAATCTGGTGGAATATTTTTCTCAGTTGAATACAACAGAGAGTAATGCTCTACCCACCTATTCAGTTGTTCATTTTTATCTGTGATGGGTTCACCATTTACAGACTTAAGTGGGGCGCTTTTGGTGATGATTGGCCCAAGAGCTACTTTCATCTGACTAAAGGCGGTTTTCATATCTCCCTTTTCATTTGCCTCTTGTATGCTGTTACACAAGTCTGTCCAGTATTTGTTGGCGCAACGTCTTACCTCCAGCTGAAGTTTAGCTTTTGCATTTTTCAAACAAGTTTTTGTACTCTGATTGCAATTTTTGTTATACTCATTGAAAGCAGATTTCTTTTGCTCAATGAGAGGTAGGAGAATTTCGCTGTTCTGGGCTACCCAGTCGTTGTTTGAAACTTTATGCTGTCCAAAAGACTTGATGGCACAGTCATGAATTTTTGAACTGAGAGTGTTCCATGTTTCATCTACCGAGTCACATTGGCTGACATTATCCATGCTTTCAGCAAATAACTTTTCAAATGACTTTCTATTTGATTCATCTCTGATTGCTGTTACATTGATCTTAGGGATTGAAGGGGCTTTTGATCTGTATATTTTCTTGGCCGAAATTTTGATTTTGCTGACTACCAGTGCATGGTCGGTGTCACAGTCAGCACTGTGGAGGGAACGAGTTATTTTTATACAGCCCAAACTCTTCCTCCTTGAGAGAATAAGATCTAATTGATGCCAATGGCCAGACCTGGGATGGCGCCATGATGTTCTTTGGCATCTCTTAAGGTCAAAGTACGTGTTTGTAACACATAATGAGTTTACGGAGCATAGCTCCAGAAGGCGCTGCCCGTTTTCGTTGATGTTGCCAATGCCGAAGTGCCCAATGCACTTTGGCCATGCGGAGTGATCTGCTCCCACTCGAGCGTTAAAGTCACCCAGAATTAGCAGGCCTTCGGTGAGAGGGATGTTGTGGAGAGTCCTCTGCAATGCCTCGTAGAAAATGTCTTTGGTTTCGTCAGAGGAGGTAAGTGTTGGGGCATAGACACAGATAATGTTGGTAAAACCAGACCGGGTGTTCAGTCTGAGTGTCATGATGCGTTCTGACGCTCCAATTGGAGTTGCGATCGAATTGATAAGGGAGTTTTTACGGCGAAGCCCACGCCGTGGATTCTCGGCTGTTCGCTGCTAAGGCCCTGCCAGAAGAAGGTGTAGTTTTCTTCTTTGACTGACCCGGAGTCGGGAAGTCGAGTTTCTTGAAGGGCAGCGATGTCGATGTTTAGTAGCTGAAGTTCTCGATCAATAATTTGGGATTTCCTGATGGAGTCAATATTAGTGAGATCTTGCTGTTGCAAGCCTGGGCGCATTGTTCTGACGTTCCAGGTACCAAGTTTTAGTATTTTTCTGTTTTTGCCAGGTGCACACTTTACGTCAGCTTTTTGACTTTTGGTCTAGCTCCAACCACCTTATGAAGCAGGCTGACGTGGCGGAACAACACCCAACTGCCTGGGGGCTGCCCAGGTTACGGCGGGCGGTAGTTGATCAATGCAGCTGAAAAGCCGCTCCCACCGACAGAGGGGACCCCTGGCGCTCATCCGTACGCCAAATGGATTGAGCTTATCACCGGTAACTGCCACCTCCCGTGTTGTACCCATCCGTAACGGATGGCTGGAGTGTCCTCTCCAAATCGGAAATGGGTGGGCTTATAGAGGAGAGACAGACGCTTGCCAAGCCCGAGCAAACGCCTCCTCGTTTTGCTGCCTTGCCTGGGCTATTTTTAAGAGATGGTGCTTTGCCCAGAGGCACCACCCCTCTCTCTGCCATTCTAGTTAAACCCAAGGGAGAGACCAGGTCAATACATTTGGAACTAGTCCGGCTGCTGGAGATGCTGGAAGCCAGTTTGATGCAGTTCTCCCTGACAACCACCTTCGGGTCTCCACTCCTGATTTTCTGTCTGGGTTTACTCCCATAGCCTTTGCTATCATAGCAACACACAAGGCAGTGTGGTATTTGTATTCAGGGTTACCTTCCCCTAGTCTTCCTCTCTCCCGAGATGACCCACAAGACAGTGGGGGTGACAGTAGCAGGCTGTATTGTGTACTGTCGTACAATAGCAGAAAACTCTGGCCTGATTAGTACTGGTAGTTTAAAAACAGAATGGATGACCTCATTGTTGCGAAAAAGGACTTAGTTTGTCAGCAATTTAAGAATTTAAGATAGAGTCTCCTCCTGTCCTATCATTCTGTAATATTCTGTCTATCGTCTTGCTTTTTTTCCTCGCACAGTGTGACCGTAAAGCTGAGTTCTCATGTACACGGAAAAGGAAACGGCAATGGAAACGTCAAAACCCTTCAAGTAGTGAAATAGAAAGAATGTTTCCGCACACCGTTTCCGTACACATGGAAACACTCTTTCTTTTTACTGTATGAGGGATTTTTTGCCGTTTCCATTTCCGTACACATGAGAACCCAGCTTTATCGTGTCGACGTACTTTCTCCAAACTCAAATTCATGCTAGCTCAATGAGCCACCGTCTATTACTGGTATCTCATTCATAAGTCCAGAATTCAGGAATAAGCAAGACTTTACATCAAATCAATATTCGCCACCCTTTAAATGCCCTTTTCTGTTCTGATATAACCAGCAAAAACGATGTCCGATTCCTTATACTTGCATGGATAATTTTGCCTGTATAGTATCTCCCACCACACGCCAGCTGTATCGCGATACGAGAGCAACAGGCACGATGACGGAAATTATCAATCAACTAGATAGACCAGTGGTTATTAACCTTTTCAAACCTAGTTCCCCCATGTATTCATCTCTCAGGGCTTTTTTTTCACCCACAACAATTCAGACTCTATTCCACAGATCCAGCAATACTGATGTGCTATTGGAATTAAGCAATAGGGTTGAAGGTGAACGTCAGTGGAAATTATTAAGCCCGATCCAGAATAAGGAATGTGGAAGTGATTCACAGTGCATAATGCTACTTTTTAATAGCCTTAGAATCGCCCCACCTTCCTTTTTTTCCAACCCCAAATACTCATCTTCTCCCATTCATGTAAGAGAAATTGAACTAGCTCACTTATGATATTAGGTTATGACACTATTTGCCATTACTGTGGGCACAGATTCCAGATATCCACTATCTTTGCTTTGGCAATAATTATGTATGTAATGAGTCGTAATGATTGTTTCCGTTGGTGGCAGTAAGGCTTATATTTCCAATATTCAAACGCTCTAACTTATTAATCGTATTCCAAATAGACAGATGAATTGACAGACAGACCGGTTGATATATATATATATATAGAGAGAGAGATTGACAGTCAGACAGGCAGACAAACAGATGGATAGATATATAGATAGACCAGCAGACAAACAGATAGATAGATAGATAGATAGATAGATAGATAGATAGATAGATAGATAGATAGATAGATAGATAGATAGATAGATAGATTGATAGATAGATAGATAGATTGACAGGCAGGCAGACAGACAGACAGACAGACGGATAGATAGATAGATAGATAGATAGATAGATAGATAGATAGATAGATAGATAGATAGATAGATAGATAGATAGATAGATAGATAGGTAAGTAGATAGATAGGTAAGTAGATAGATAGATAGATAGATAGATAGATAGATAGATAGATAGATAGATAGATAAGATAGATAGATAGATAGATAGATAGATAGATAGATAGATAGATAGATAGATAGATAGATAGATAGATACGGAGGGGGAAAAAGAGGATGGTTGGTGTGTCCTTTTTTCATGTGGAAAAAGTGGGAGAGAGCTTTAATAGGGGCCGGGGTTTAAAAAAGCTTCAGAAACTTTGGCCTACGCCAAATAACTATACTATTACTTTTGTTCTAATAATCCTTTCATGCCCGAATAACATTCATAATTCATGAAACTGAAGCTTAAGTATGGAAAGTGAACCGGGGTTCAGTCACAATCGAGTCACTGAACTGTTCATTTATATAACGAGACAGCTGTTGTAGCATTATTTCTGCTGATACCTGTTTGACTAGAACTGATAATAATACTGTTGATATTACAAGAAATATAAAGCTACTACTAAGCTGCATGTACTAAAGCTACAATTACATTTTTAACTTATACAACAACTCGCGACCTTCCACTTTTTGTACAAATGAGAAATTCGACCTTAAGCGTTTGCGGCTTTAATATTATGTTAGGGAGTAAGATGAAACCGGAACTGTGAAACAGCTTGATAAGTGCCATAACGCATTTAGACGAGTGTCAGAGTGATCATTAATTTCGTTTTAAATCTTGTACGTACTGAAAGATCTCCATTTTTAAATATTTTTTTTTAGAAAATGAAGATAGAACAATTAGAACTAAGGTAGCGAACTGCTGTAGTTATCACATACGCCTTCTCCTCCATACTTTTTACGTTAAAAATTTCTACGCTTCTAGTGTGAGAAACAGATAACAGTGTAACTTATGGCTATTGGTGCATATCATATAGTTACAAACTTAATGAATGTGGCACAGCCGTCTTAACGCAAGGGCACACTGGACAGTTGCTCTGGGGCTTCAAGGGTTGGGGGGGGGGGCATCCATGCAAATTTACACTTTTTTTTTTAGCGGGAATGGAAGAGACCGCCAGAGAACCTTTTTTAATAGGATAAAATACAACACTATTCACGCCCTGTCATATGGAAATAGACGAACCGAAAGACAAAAACAAACTCACAACCCAGCAATAATTTACAATTCAAATTACAAATTCAGATAAATTCTATTGACAAAAAATACAAAAATCAAGAAGGCTTTCTTAACATGTCATGGCATCAAAACGCATACGGCAAGTTTAAATTTTCAGTAGGAAATTTTCTTAAGTTATCGTCATAGCACAAGGCACATTTAAAATTGTCATTGCAAGAAGAAGATGGAAAAAAAAAAAAAGAAGAAAATTATGAGAGGGAAAAAGAAGGAGAGGAAGAAGAAAACGAGAAAAGAAGAAGAAGAAGAAGAACAACAACGATAAGGAGAATTTCATTTCACATTCATTCCAATTTTTCCAAATGGCAAAATTTTAGTGTGTCACAATTTTAGTCACAACTACATAAAAAAAACAACAACAAAAAAAAAAACGAGTGTGTGTAATAATTTCACCACAGCAATGATGTCAAAACGACAACAACAACAACAACAACAACAACAACAACAACAACAACAACAACAACAACAACAACAACAACAAGAATAAAACGACAATCACTCACCTCTTGGAGGAATTTAATAAAACTTTACACCTCAGTTTCAGCATTCCTGTGGGTCTCGTAAAAGTTTACACTCTCAGACCAAAACCCCATGAATAAAATGTAGACCAAGTTAAAACGAGGGCCCCAGGAGAATACGCGTGAAAATCGAAGCATTTGAGGTCTGATCCATACAAGGATAGAACTTATGCGCACGTACAGTCAGTGACATTTTTGTATTAACCATTGGCGGTCGACAGGAGGCGCAACGACAAACTGATTAAAATATCTTCCCTGTGATATTTACAGCTGACTGATGCATACGCTACAGGTATGGCTGTCAAGCTATGGAACAATTCTTTGGATCGCCGCTGACATCATGTCTGCCTTTTTTGGCCTGTTTTCCTGGATAGAAAATGGAATTAAAATAGGAAATAAGAACATAAGTTTTCATAAAAAAATCTCTTGGTAGAGATTCTTCATGCAAAGGAAAAAAATATTTTTTTGTGTTTTGTTTCTAGAAATAAAAGCAATAAAGTTTATAAAATATTTCCGAGAAAATGTATGTACGCAATTAAAAGCCTCACATCTGTATTAATAATAGAACGTTTGATTCATTCATATTTCGAGAACTTTGATTTGCGCATGGCCCTGAAATACAACTTTATCATCGGAGGTATGATATTTCGACTCCTGAATGCTCTCTCTGTCTCTCTTTTTCTCTCGCGCAGGCCAGGCATGCTCGCGTGACTTTGAAGCCTTGCGTCGTGTCGCATTTTTGAAATCAGGGGGAATGAATGGAATGGATGTGGGCCGAGATGGGCGCACGTGCGAGACACTGGGGCATTGCATAGGTGACAGGATACACGTCTGCCACTAGACAGCATGTTGTTTGTGCGCGCCAAGCCTTATTTTCTCTTTTCCTTTCTTTCTCCATTTGCCCAAACATTTTGTCATCGACATCCACTTTTACCAATAACTAGGTCACCCCAATCAGGCAGATCACAATGAATTTACAGATTGGCTTTTAATATCCTGGCAGATTTGAATAATTCAACCTTTTAAAAAAGTACATATATATATTTGACCACCCCGTACCACCGTGTACTTGACTCATTCTCTCAGCAAATTTTCATGCGTGGTCATCAGTTCAACATTGGCAAAAGAAATGTCATTGACCGAATTAAAAAAAAAAAATGTGTATAAGATAAGATAAGATAAGATAAGATAAATTTTATTCGTCCTTGTACAAGGAAATTTGTTTTGATCATTGAATACATAACAATATAGTTACAGAAGCAGAAAGTATGATACATAGCGCGCACACACACATATATACACACATACTGATAAATTAACTAAATTAACAAAATTAACAGTGCACACAATATGCTTCCCTAACTAAAACACATTGACCTGACACGCAGGACATAATTCAACTGTGCACAGATTACGATCAAGATGGCGACATTATTGTAACATCCTAGTTGATGATGGAATAAACGATTTAAAGTAGCGCTCAGTTTTAGTTTTCTTTGACAACAGCCTTAAACTTCTTACAGATCTTATATATTCCTTGTTCAGGGGATGTTGGGGGTCATTTATAATAATATTAGCTTTTTTAATACAAGCACCAGTGTACAGCTCATCAAAATATGGCAGATCACAGATACAAATTTTGGATGCTTTTTTAATTAAATTATTGATCTTATTTTTATCTTTTTGTAAGATGTTTCCTCCCCAACAGACAACTCCATACATCAAAACGCTCTGAATAGCCATGGTGTAAAATATTTTCAGAATGCTTTTGCTAACTTTTAAAAAGCGGAGCTTTCTGAGGAAATACATGCGCTGGTTCTTTCTTGTATACATATGTTACATGCGCATGCCAGTTAAGCAATGAATCAATAGTAATGCCAAGATATTTGGCCTAGTGACAATTTCAACCTCTTCATTGTTGATAGTAAGAGGGCAAACAGGATCGTTGTTATTTTTCCTAAAGTCAAAAACAAGCTCTTTTGTTTTCTTAACATTCAGTAGAAGATAGTTGTTATTACACCAACAATGAAAGGATTGTACAATGTTAGAATATTCGTGGCCAGAGTTAGGTAAAAGGCCTAAAATAGCAGAGTCGTCGGCAAATTTAAGAAGGTAAACGTTGTTGTGTGTCACAGTGAAATCATTTGTATACAATGTATACAAGGCAGGTGACAGCACGCAGCCTTGTGGCGCTCCTGTGTTTGTTGTGAGTAATTTGGAAAATGTGTTGTTTATATCCACAAACTGGCTTCTCTGTGTTAGAAATTCGAAGATCCAGCTCTTTAAAAAAGAACTCACGTGTAGGTTGGTAAGCTTTTGAAACATTAAGTGCGGTTGTATGGTGTTAAACGCAGACGAAAAATCGACTAGGAGCACACGAACACAGGTTTTACCAGTGTCTAAATGACTGTAGATGTTATGCAATAAAAACAATAAGGCGTCTTCTGTGTTCCTGTTTTCTTTGTATGCAAATTGCAAAGGATCGAGATTTTGTTTGACCTCCTTCGTTAGTTCAGTTAAAACAAGTTTTTCAAAGCATTTAAAGATAATGGAAGTTAATGCAACTGGGCGAAGGTCGTTCATTTCAGATATTTTTGGTTTTTTGGGGACAGGTAAGATTTTTGACAATCTCCAAATGTTTGGTATGTAATGGTTTTGAAAGGATTTGTTGAAGATGAAAGTAAAAATGTTTGCTAGTTGTTCAGCACATGTTCTCACTACTTTGCTTCCAATGTTATCTGGTCCAGATGCCTTTCTTTCCTTAACAGATTTAAATTGTTTCACAACAGCATCATAATCAAAACAAATATTACATTCATCATTATCAAAATCAAAACTGTCTCTTATTTCCTGGTGTTGGTTGGAGAAATCGTGTTTGTCAAAGCGACAGTAGAACTGATTCAATTCATTGGCAAATTCGCTTTCATTCACAACATTCACTTTATTCTTCATACAATCGTACCCCGTGACCTGTTTCATTCCCTTCCACACAGATGACATGTCATTTGATTTAAAACTTGCTTCAATTTTATCTTTGTATTCTTTTTTACACACTTTGATTCTCTTTTTAATTTGTTTGTTTACTTTAGCGATGTCGCTTTTACTATAGTTTTTTCGGAGTCTTTTTTTGTCAACAATAGCTTCAAGGCATTCTTTTGTTAACCATGGTTTACTATTTGGATACACACACACACTTTTCTTAGGTATAATTAGATCTTCACAAAACTGGATGTAGGAGTTAACAGTAAGAACAAGGTCGTCTAAATTAGTACATGTGTTTGTAAAAATGTCCCAATCCGTGCAGTCAAAACAGGCTTGAAGTTGGTCGCAGGCCTCGTCTGTCCATGTTTTTATTACTTTGGTGTCTGCTTTATAAATTCTTAACACAGGTCGATACTTTGGTTGCATAGATATCATAAGATGGTCTGAGTTCCCCAGTGGTGGTAGAGGGAAAGAACGATAGGCGCCAGTGATATTACAATAAAATAAGTCCAGAGTGTTCTCGTCTCTAGTAGGAATGGTGACATATTGGGTGTAGTGCGGGATGTTGTCCATGGTTGCATGATTAAAATCTCCTTGTATGATGTGAACAGCGTCTGGCCATTTTGATTCCTGTGTATTTATGATGTTATGAAGGGTTGTTGCAGCGGTGGTCTTGTTAGCATCTGGTGGTATGTAGACGGTGTTGAAAACCACATTTGTAAACTCACGAGGTAGATAGTATGGACGAACGTTTACAGTAAGAACCTCAATATCAGGTGTGCAGATGTTGTTTACAATAGTGATGTTGTTGGCATGGGCCCAGCGTTTGTTGATGTAAATGCAAACACCCCCGCCTTTAGATTTTAATGATGCCTCTGTCCTGTCCTCTCGATATAAAATGAAACCATCTATACTTGTCTCGTCGTTGGTGTTGTTAGAGTCGAACCAGGTCTCAGTGAATGCAATAGCCGAGGCATCTCGGTAGTCGTGGCACCATTTCGTACAACATTGTAATTCATCTAGTTTGTTACTCAGCGTGCGACAGTTACCAAATAAAACAGCAGGAAGAAATGGTCTTGATTTTCTTCTCTTGTTTCTCACTTTTATGCCGCCTCTTCTACCTCTTTTCCTTTGTTTTTGATCAGGAAAACAGTACCTAGTGTGTGCACAGTCTTGTTGACATTGAATGTTGAGTGACTTTAACATGGCCGCCGTGTAATGGATGCTAGCGGGCTCGATAATGGCTTGATTTTCGCCTGTGGCTTCTACAAAGGGCGAAATAATAACAAATAGGATGCACAAACCGATGATGGAACACTTCATGTCCATGGTGGAAAACTTTCAGCGGTGTGCTATTATCCAAGACAAGGGAAAACACATAAAAATTCACAGACAACAATGATCGTGTCGCCATGAGCACGGCGCCATCTTGTTAACCATCTTGTAATACCGTACTCCTGGCTCATTCTCCCAGCAAAGTTTCATTCTACGGTCATCAGCTTTAATGTTGATCTTGATGTCCAGCGTTGAAAATGTTGATTCCGCTCAAACGCTACAACGTTACCGGAATAGAAAAGTGGGAAATCTATGTCGTGCAAATAAAACCAGTTAGCAATTAACGTGGCTGAATTTTTTTCGCCGTTTTGCTTGCTGGTAATATTTGTTCAGGGTCTTTTGTGTAAATGTGATGTCCTGCACTTTTAGGCCCTCTGGCTTACATCGTTCAAGTAGAACAGACAGCCATGGAGTTATTCAGGAACAAAATTGTGGGGTGCATCTGACAAAACTGGGCTTAAGGTGAAATTTTTGTATTTTTTTTTTTTTTTTTTGTACATTGTGGAAGAATGGTATTTTCCGAGCATTTCTGTTTTACAAGAGCCTAATATCTCAATTCTAATCAAAGTTATGAATTTTTGAAGTGGAAGATGTTGATGAGATTGAGAAAATTGACATTGAAATAAATTATCAGTCATCTTAAGCCCGATTTTGTCAGATCCACTAACAGTTGTGTGTAAAACAGCAAAACCTTTTTTACTGTACATTTAATATCAGCCATGGCTAATCCACAAACTTCCAAAAGTAGGCAGGTAAGTAGATTCGATATCATTCTGTCGCTGCTAGTACGATTACAATAAGTATCATTTTATTAAGTTTTAATGAAACCTTTTATTAAGGAAAAAAATATAAACGACTATTTCTTCAAGAATATCCACTACTTAGGCTGGTGGTATGCCGTCAAGACAGTTTTAACTCCGAGAGCGCGGTCTCTCTCTCTCTCTGCTCGCTGACTCGACAGTTTTAACTCCGAAAGCGAGGTCTCTCTTTCTGCCCGCTGACTCAAGACAGTTTTAACTCCGAGAGCGAGGTCTCTCTTTCTGCCCGCTGACTCAAGACAGTTTTAACTCCGAGAGCGAGGTCTCTCTCTCTCTCTGCTCGCTGACACAAGACAGTTTTAACTCCGAGAGCGAGGTCTCTCTCTCTCTGCTCGCTGACACAAGACAGTTTTAACTCCGAGAGCGAGGTCTCTCTTTCTGCCCGCTGACTCAAGACAGTTTCGACGAGCCCAAACCTGTGAAGCAGACTGGTTTCAGGCTCTCAGGTGCGCTAGGCAGAGCTGTCTTATCGCATGGGGACACTGGGCAGTTTACAGTGGATTTTAAAACAGGGGAAAAAGCCCATTGCTTTGCTCAAGGGTACACAACGTGAAGACGGCCCTGGCGCAAGGTCCTGTTTAGCTAAATAAACTTAACACAGTGCGCCACAATGCAAAAAAAAGAAGTTTCTTATCCTCATCGCAGTCGCAAAATATTGACATATTCTCGTCTAAAATTCATTTTCAGGTAACCTGATGTTATTAATGACGAGTAAAATTCGGCGACCAAGGCGCTGGTGAATACCTGAAATAAAGCAAACAGCAGGAAGGATGTGGATTTTCACCTCCCTGTGCTTGACATGCTGTAGTTTTAAAAAAAAAAAAAGTGTATAATCTTATTATGAAAAAAAATAGTGGAGGGAGTAATTCATTGTCGTGCAATTTCGCCCCTTTTTTTGCTCGACTCTACGGCCTAAATGACAGTTTCAAAAACTATAAAATTAATTTTCTTAACTGTCAACTAATCCAGTCCAATCGCTTTTGTATCAACCGATTATGTTGATTCAAGTTTCAGGTATTTTTAAATAAAAAGTCATAAAAAAGTAAAATACAATGATCTTTGTTTTGGCTCCCTGTAGTAAACCCGCCGCACCGGAAACGATGTATCCTATCAGAAATGAGTGCGTAGTGCTCTGGAGCGCATGGAGTCTGTAGTAAGACCAGAGAATATGGAAAGCTTTCTAGACCAAAAAGAGAGAGAGAGATAGAACGCTGGTTTCACAGGTTTATCGCGGATAATGCCGGGAACTTCATCTAGTATAAACAAAAAAAAATAGTCCTAGTATATAGTGCTTGAAGTCATGTCTGTCTACTATTCACTAAATTAGTCCTCATTTTCTTTTGCGCCATTAAATTCGTTAAAATTACATCCAGCACGTGAACAAATAGAAACAAGCCTTGAGAGGTCACAGACAATGAAAATAGAAAATATACTACTGTACAGTAGGTTTGATCACATTGAGAAAGAATTATTAAAAATACATTATCTGTAAGGGAGATAATTTAGAAAATATAACGATTGCGTCACTTCTTGGATTATGCCTCTTGAATAAATCCCCCTTCCCTTTTCATTCTCTTCTTTAAGTAACACCTTGAAATAGTAGAAACACGTATTCTAAGGACTGGATAGATTACATGCACATACATATTATGCAATAAAGGATCAGATTGTGAGAAGCACTGACACACTGGTTTTTCTCCTTTTGAATCTTCCCTTTTTTTTCACCCTGCTTTCTCTTCTCATTGTTCTGCATCTTTGCTCTCTTCTCCAGTCAGTCCGAGGTCTTTGTTTTCGGAGAAACAGTGCTCTTAGCATTTACATCTCGCTTAATTCCTCAACCCCGTCATAAGTAACTACTTGTAGCTATCACTGTTTAGTAAACGACATGCGTGTAATGTGGCCAGCTGAGCAGAGACCATAATTATAATCCGGGCATAGACTTGACAATAAATTCGAAGTTTATTTAGGCCTACATCATTTACAGCGCACCTGAAGCAGTATCTCTGAAGTAAATCATGGCTAAAGTTTCAGGAAATCTGAACATTTTAAAAATATTAAATAAAAAGCCACGGTGTTGAATTTTCTTGCATCGCCTTTGCGAATCTTTACATGTTAATCGTCATCTGTTACTGATGTACTGTTTGCAAAATACTTTTTGCGTCCATATTTCAAGCCCCCACAATTCTTGGAACTACATACCCGAGGACGACGATGATCTGATACAAGACAACAGTCAAGAGATGTCAATAATTAACCCTCTGGCGTACTTTTAATTTTTTCAGAACCCAATGTTTTTGACGCTACGTGAGCTTCTTTCTCCCAAATCTCGATCTGCAGTGGTATCCTACATAAAAGTAACCCCGCAGGACTTCAATTAACGTAAGGAACTCGAATAGAACAAGAAACATACTTATTAAAGCCCTTTTAGAGCTTTCATTAATTCAGCCATGGCGGACAATAACTCGGTTCAGTTTATCGGTCTAGGAGCGCACCCGCTGATTTTGTTAACTCGTTGGATGGTGGCATTGCGACATTGAGCTCCAGTGAGACCTCGCACACTAACCAACTAGCTTTTTCTCACTGAAACCGGCGAGTGTGTATGTATAGAGAGGTTTCTCTGTTGGTCGATTTGCACAACGAGACCCGGGAGGCTCCACGAAACCATTGTTAGCATAAGTGGAAAGTAGGTCGCTGCGGTAAAACAATATCCGTTTGTGCATTTCTTCTTCCTCTTCTTCTTTTGTAGTTGGTTCGTCTATAAGACGATTCCCCAATTGCACTATAGTATATGCGACTCAACGTCGCCCCTCTGAGGCTAAAAGCAGGGTAAAACCTTACATAGATGTTAAGACCATTTAAAAATATATTAGTTGTATAAAGTCTTTTGTATATATAACTCTGGTAATATCTCTTGGTTTCCAGATTGTGCACAGAAATACAACCCGCACTTTAGTTACAATGGCAGCTGCAACGGATAATAATGTTCTTAAATTCATTGTCGAAAGTCGTTGCAGACGATAGTGTTTGGACTTCTGCCGGGAGGTTGTTCCACATCCTGATGACATTAGGGTAAAAAGAATAAAGATGGCTGTTAACCCGTGAGCTTGGGATGTTATATTTTATATTATTCCTTCTGTTGCCTCTGGTATTAATGGTGAGGTGGTTCAGTGGGATATGGATATTTCCTTCCCTGCCTTTATAAAATATTTTTACTTTGTTTTTTGCTCTCCTCTCTTCTAATGGTGTCCACTCGAGGTCTCTCATCATTTTATTTACACTACTACTTCTAGTATAGTCATTTGTCACAAAGCGGGCAGCTCTCCTCTGGACCCTTTCCAGTTGGTCTATGTTTATTCGACAGTGGGGGTCCCAGACACTGCAGCCATACTCTAGGGAGGGCCTCACAAAGGTGTTATAGCATTTTTCTTTTACTTTCCTATCGCAGTTAGAGATGTTCCTTTTTAGAAATGCTAGTATACCGTTTGCTTTGTTACATGTGTTATTAATATGTTGGTTCCATGTAAGTTTTCTGTCCAATGTAACTCCCAAATATTTAGCCTCATGTGTTTCGCTCAATTTTTCGTCGTGTATAAAGTAGTCTGAGGTGATGTTGTGTTTTTTATTTGAAATTCTCAGGACTTGGCATTTATTGGGGTGGAATTCCATACGCCAGTCCCTCTCCCATTTTTGTAGACTGTCTAGATCTTTCTGTAAAATTTCCGTATCTTCTTTTGAGTTTATTATTCTATAGAGGAGGCTATCATCAGCAAACAGTCGTAATTTAGTGCCTGGAGAGATCTTACTTGGCATATCGTTAATATAAACTAGGAATAGTAAGGGGCCCATTACAGTACCCTGGGGTACTCCCGAGAGAACAGCTGCAGGATTGGATGACTTTCCGTCAACGACGACTATCTGTGTTTTGTTTTCTAAGAAAGACTTAATCCACTTCAAAGTACTGTTTCTAACTCCATAATGGTTTAGTTTAGTCAAGAGACTAGCATGGTGCACTTTATCGAAGGCTTTACTGAAATCTAATAAAATGGTATCAGTCTGCCTGTTGTTATTCAAGTTATTAACAAAATCATTGCAAGTTGTGACCAGCTGGGACTCACACGACCTGTGTTTTCTAAAACCATGCTGTACATGTGTTAAAACTGAGTGTTTCTCGAGATGCTTCATGATGCTGGTGTGCAAGATATGCTCTAAAAGTTTACAAGATATTGATGTCAGGGAGACTGGTCTATAATTTTCAGGACTAGCTCTATTTCCTTTCTTAAAAATGGGTACTACATTTGCTTTTTTCCAGTCTTCCGATATTTTTCCTTGTTCAATTGAAGCTCTAAATAACAAAGTGTAAACAGGGGCAATTTCCTTGGCACAGAGTTTCAGTAATTTGGCGGGAATTCCATCAGGCCCTGTAGCTTTATTTTCGTTAAGGTTTTCCAAAAGTTTCAGTACTCCATTTTCTGTGACAAATATTTCATCCATATCCGGCAGTTTGGCATCACTCAGCTCTCCCGAGAAGACTCCCCCTGGGTCAGAAAAGACCTTACAAAATTGAGTATTTAAGATATTGGCTCTTTTTTGGGCATCTTGCTGTGGGTGCCCTCTCTCATCGTTCAGTGCGGCTACTCCTAAGTTTTCTTTATTTTTACTTTTCACATATCTCCAAAGTTTTTTTCTGTTATCAGATGAATCACTTATCATCTCATGGATATAATTATTATGAGCTGTCCGGCATTCTTTCTGGGTCAATCTTTTAATTTCTAGATATTTGTTTTTTACTCGTTCGGAGTTACACTGTTTCATTTTTTTGAACCATTTATATTTTTTCCGAACTAATCTTTTCGTTAAAGTATTTATCCAGGGTTGGTGAATTTTTGTGGATGACATTTTTGTTGGGACATTTTCCATGATCATGTTCAAATTTAACTTGATACAGTCCCAGAGTTTGTTTGCGTCAGTTTTTGAAGAGTGGTATTTCATGAAAAGACTGCCAAAAGTTGCTGCCTCCCTTTTCAAATTATTTTCGTCTGTCTGATTCCATAGGTAAATCTGTCACCTAATAGGTCTTTTCTTAAAGGGTTTCAGTTCTGAATCAATCTGGACTATGTCATGGTCCCCTAGTCCAGGAAGAATTTTGATCTCTCTTGTAAGGCTAGGGAAATTAGTAAAGAATGGGTCTAACAGTGCATCTCCTCGAGTGGTCTCTTTTACTGCTTGCTCTAGGCCTATATCCGCAGCACTGTCTAAAAATAGGTCATTTATTTCTCTTAAGTTTTGGCAACTCTTCACGTTTCCTTCTCCCCAGTTTATATCAGGTAAATTGAAATCTCCTCCTATCCAGATGGTAGCCTTTTTGTTCTTTTGGTAGGCACTGAGAAGTTCATTACAAATGTTCTTACTAGTTTCCAAGTCACTACTAGGAGGTCGATAGACTGCACCCACAACAAGAGGATGTTTACCCTGCACTCTAATCTTACAGAGAACAGTTTCTCCTGCTTCCTCACTAGGTATTTTTTCACTAACAAAGTTCTTCTTCACTGCTATCAAGACCCCACCTCCCCTTCTCTTCTTCCTATCATTTCTGTAGATTTCATAATCATCGTTAATTGAAATTTCACTGGTTTTTATATTTTCGTTTAGCCATGTTTCTGTTCCGATGATTACGTCAGGTTTAGTTTCGTTCAAAAATGAGCTCAGTTCTTCTTTCTTGTTCCAAATGCTTTGAAAATTTATAACCTGGGTTCTGAACGTGGTTTTCTCTTTGGCTGGCTCTTTTTTCTTGGATTTGGGGTGTGGGGTTGACAAATATTTTGGTTCAAAGATTGGTATTTCTGTGTTACTTTTATGAGTATCTAAATGTTGTAAGATATCAAAACTATTGTGGGATCTTGATCTACTACAGTCTAAGTTTAATTGAAAATCAGTGAATAAGCTGGAACTAAAATTTGGCATGCCACACTGGATACATTCCCATGCGGCACTGCTATTGCCCAGTGTTTCATACATTACTGAGTTTATTCCCATACAGTCGATGTGGTACCAGCGGTCACAACTATCACATGCGATGGCCCTCGTTTTCCAGGTACATTTTTTAAGGCAAACGGGGCAAGGGGGGAATCTAGTCTGGGGTCCACGGTTGAGCTCCACGTCACCCGATAATGACAGTAGTAAGAACAATACCAGAGAGATGTTCATTGTATTTGAAGAACTATTTAGCCTAAATTTTGGACTGGTTCTAGATCTATATCTACTTTTCTGTCCGAGGACAGACCAGGTGTTTATTAATGAGGTCCTGGATTTAGGCGAGTTGACAACACTAAATTTCCAGTTGTTATAATCAGCCTCATGTTTAGATCTAGATCTAGATCTAATATCCCATCTACATCCAAGTGAATACAGTTCTGGTCTAGATCTATATACTAAAACGGTGAACAATAAACTTATCGACATTAAGAGGAGAGATCTCACAATCTCACTCTTGATGATGACACAAGACGTGGACTTCCCACCGGCACAAGCGGTCGCCATATTGGAAATTTTCAGTCCACCCTTACCTTCCAGTTATAATCACAATCTGGGACCAAGAAATTAAAAATTTAGTCAAATTATAATTCACATTCACTTCCAATTCATATAAAAGTACAGTGAAAACACTGTTGGTATAATATACGTATTAAAAATTTGGTAAATTCATCAAAAGGGGAGTGTAAATTTGGAGCTCTCAGAAAAAGCGTCGTCTCCTCGACCGGAAGTGCAAGGGTCCACGGGGCGTAAGACCTTACTAAGTAGTTTCAATCAGCCCAAAAATATGAACAAACCACAGTAAGCAGATATGTACACTATCTTTGGTGAAGGCGGTCTCTTTCAATGCTTGTTAATGCAGCGAGCTGGTTTCATGGCGGAAGTGAGATCTGCCTATAAATACATACTATCTGCTTTTTCTCACTGAAATTCAAAGGACACAAAATAAAAAACAGTAAAATGTCAGATTTAAAGTCTGCACATAAGAGCTTTTGCCTGTTTCCTTTTTTCTCTTGTTTTGTCAGCGCTCCGGGGGGAACGTTTACTTCATAGTACCTGGTCCGGACTGGATAAAGTGCTATGAAGTATTCGTTCCCCCTCATCATTTACCTCATAGTAAACATTTCCCCTGGCGAAGTACAACGTCACCCCCTATTTAAAAAAAACAAAAAAACTGTCAGAAATCGTTATTGATACAGAATTAGGATTCGGGGGTTTTTATGGTGACATTTCATCGAGTTTTCAAGCCTCAATGTGAAAATTATTTAAAAAATCTTCGTTTTTGGCGAAATGCAAGGGGGAACTTTTACCTTGAAGTATTAATTTTGTTCCGGGTGACCTTTTTACTATGAAGTACTTGTTCCGGGGGAACGTCCACTACGTGGACCAAATTCGTCACACCACCACGAATGGTTTGAATATATTTTTAATCATGCAGGATGCACGATAGTTAACTCTGACCACATTTACCAACAAATAAGTGCTGTGTAAGCCCCACAAATAGCAATCTACATGTATAATACCCTATCCCCCTATACCCCTTCGTATCTGTATCTCTCTCTCTCTCTCTCTCTGTTCTCTCTGTCTGTCTGTCTGTCTGTCTGTCTCTCTCTCTCACACAAATCGAGCGTAACATACATTGTGGATGGCACCTTTTGCAAAAAGTATCACTTCTATTTTTCAAAATTTTTAAGGAAGGCATCTGTGTGTGTGTGCGTGCGTGTGTATGTGTGTGTATGTGCTTGTGTGCGTGCCAGTATGTGTGTGCATTGTGCGTATACCTATTTGCTTGAAAGAAGGGGGGGAGGGGAAGCGAAAGGCAGACCCTCTTTCTTTGTGTGTGTGGGGGGGGGGGGTTTAGCTCGGAAACTTAGCATGGGAGAGGGTTGAGGTGACGTATCTGTTTTTTTTTTTTTACTGCACGACACCACCACGTGTGAGTTAGTGAACAAAATTTTCTCTGCGTACTCAATCTTGCTACATTCTGTGGAATAACACGCACACACACAAAAAAAAATACATATTTGTATGGTCTTTGCATTCTGCACTGCTTCGTAACCATTTCTCATACAGGTAAACTATTTAGCCCAGTGTGTGTCACGAGCAGAGTTAGGGTCTTGGGGATGTTACGACTGCACGAGAGGCAGCTAACTCACACTCGGACACAACCACACAAGAAAAGTATTAAATAACTAGAGCGTATATATGTCAGGCCGGTCAGGCCATAGTTTACATAAATATTAATAACAAAACAAAAGACAATAGGGGTATATATTCAAACCAAAAAAACTCTAATTAATAACTTAACCAATGATATTCATGTAACTATGGAGGTACTGCAATCAATAGCAAATAGGTATATTATACGAAACTAGATATCAATTTAAAGTGACAGTTGAGTCGCCACTGGCCAGTCGCCAGGCAAACTCTCCCTAAATCATATGGGCTTGAGTGTTAGGAGAGCCCAGTATGTTCAAAGCCTACAGAAGCACTCTTCGGCTTGTAGGTAATTTAAGCAGTTGCCAAAAGACTATATTTTATGCACAATCACTATTCAATTCATCAACAATGTGCTATATTATTCCAATCATACTATGGCAATAGATCTATGATACAGGACACTCGTGGTCGAGTGCCAGCTGGGGTTTCCTTAGTCTTCCTATGAGGCTGTAGTTCTCTCTCTATCTCCGATCTCTATTATGCTTGAACAAATAAGATATATTACCATTGGTCACGCCTACTGGTAGGCGCGAACATCAATATAGCGCAGCGTGGGCTTTCAAAGGTCAGCCCACTCAGACCTTTCTTTCTAGAGCTCAGTCAGTCCGTTAGCAAGGACTTCTTGTCTTCAAAGCACACAGTTCAGGTACTGGTCAACCGGAGATACTTCACGACACGATGCTTCTGCTCGTCTGTATTCACCAAATCTGAACGTTACACGATGTTATATACTATCTAACTACCCAGCGTGCTAGTCCGCTGGCCCAATTAGTTCAGCTATCTCATAGGTCGAAACCTCCCACCATTTTAATTGTAGTAATACGTCTGCACTATTCTACCAGCCAGTTAACGTGCAAAACTTGTCTAGTCATAATTAACAATGTCAACTAGCCCCACCTTGTTTCACCCCTACTCCATTACTTATTAATCACGAACATTAAAACCGACAAGCGTGCATCTAACAGTTTAACTTTACATTTATTTATTCACCAACTATAATTCGCGAGGGCCGTTCAAGGCCACCAGCCAATTTCTCATGGCCCTGGTAAACAACAACAACTCACTCTCTGCGTGAGTTTTAACAACATCTGAATCATGACAGTGTGTCACAACCTTTTTTGTCCCACGCCCCATTTCAATTTAAAAAACAACAACACAAAAAGCATGCGCCCCACCATAATCCGACAAACTTAGTAGGCTATTATATTACTTGTATAATCATATAATAATGTAATCGGCTTGGTTGCGCATAACCTTTAAAGTCGTGATTCTGTTCAGTTCGATGTTTTAATCCGAGTTAAACAAACAACAATATACAGATCTATACAATTAAGTTAGAATACACAATGAAATTGAATTATTGATTTCATGAAAAATCCCTACATCCTATTCTGGAGTCCCACGCCCCATCAACATTATTGTCACACCCCACTGGTGGGGCATGTGCTCCACATTGAAAAACACTGATTTAACCTCTGTACACATGAATGGGTTTCATTCTAGTAATTAACTAGTATGTTTTGACAACGACACAGTACTTCTAACCTCAGTATTATTGAGGTAAAAAAAAAGTATCCGGAGTCTCTCAGAATAAATCTCTTCCTCTTCGTCAGTCTTTAATCTTTTTTTTTTTTTGTCTGTTTTTCTCTCTCTCTCTCTCCCATTAAAAAACAACAACACAGCCATATCTTTCTTTTTATCTGTCAAAATCAGTCTGATTGATGGATGAATTGCCTGTCTGACTGATTGGTTGACTGGTAAATGCCTGGAGCTCCTAACCCCCTCCCTTACACCCCTTCTTCATGCCAATATCGCCCTCCTCTTTATGCCACTATAATGGAAGGACACAAAGAAGAAATCTCTATGGTACTTGTCTTTTTCTTCCAATTAAGAAGGGGTGTGGTGCGAATTGTTGCATTGTTGCCATGGACGATACGCACGCAAGACGACGGACGAAATTTGCGAATTGAACAGTCTCGGTATCCTGTGTCTCATCATCATCATCATCATTGCCTTTCTCACCCTGGATCAGGGTATAGGCCACCAACAAACACTTTCCATCCCTCTCTATCATGGGCCAGCCTCTTTACATTATTCCAAGTCTTTCCGCTTCGTTGCAAACTAGAAAAAATTAATATCAGCACGTCACTGAGGCCATCATACGTATTCTTTAACCCTATCAATATCGGCGCAGCATTGCTGAGAATCCTTTACCACTCCATAAGTTGCACGTAGGCCTGTTTACTTCTCAATCAATAATTTTGAATTTTGTTGCAATTGAATATCACAATTTAGATTCACATCGGCTCTCGTAAATGTAAATGAAAAATGGTATTGCAAATATCGACAAGATTTCAGAAATCCAGTTTTCGCGACTTTAGTAATATGAAGGTTAACTGAACTCGAAAATGACAATTGACACGGGTAAACAAAAAGGCTCAAGTTTACCATGTCAAATGTGAAAACCATTCAAGTCACATTCCGTGAGACCAAGGAAACCGTGGTATGTTGAGCTCAAACGGGTATCCCGAGTTTTTCTGTGAGTTCTGTATTTACAATGGCCGAAATAGCCGAGTCATAAGAATTGTGTTCACCTTGACGTCACAGCCGGGTATAAAATCAGCGTGCGCCATTGTAAACTCTTGTTTCATGCATTTTGACATTTGCCAGACGAATGTGAAGATTTGAAACAAACAGTGAATCAGAACCACAGAGCTATACAATAGCTGTCTACAAAGCTCTGTGATTAGAACCAACTTATAGATGGTAGTGCATAATAATACCTACTTGAGCTCCAATGTAGGTCTAGCCTACTCATTTGCAAAATTCACGCTACGAATTTGCAACAAGCGGCCAAGCAGAACAGACAGTGTCATAATACTATAAAAAACACACGTGGTGTGCTCAATGTGGAAAAAAAAGCAACATCAGAATCAACACTTACAAAGGCCGCCTTTTAAGGTAAGTCTGATTTAATTTCGTAAATTTCCAATTTGTTGACCCTTTCTCATGACTAAAGGACGAAAAATTACAAACAGCCTGGACCTCCCAGTACGTCTTGAAACCCGTTGGCTTGTTTTAAGGAAAGCAGCTTATACGGGATGATAAAAGCGCATTATATTTCTTTGTATCACAGGAAGCTGTTTAACAGTACAGCCAGCGTTTTAGCGAAGTATTTCTAAATTTGCATAAATTTCAAATACCAATACAAGTAAGGGAAGGTCTCCCCCCTCCCCCCTCCCCATTCCGCGCCGCTTACCAAAAAGTTAACAAACATATGATGAAGACCTCTCCTAACCTTCGCTTTCGTTCTTTCTTTCTTTTCTTTGTCCCATACAGATACTAAACCCAATCTTTTGATAAGCACGCTCAAAAGTCCCCTCTTTAGTGTGTTTTCTTGACTGGCACGGACGGGCGGTCGGGAGGTCCTCCCGGAATAGGTTTGATAATAGATTTCGGATTGGCGATAATTAGATCTAGGTACATTTTTAGTATTATTGGTAATAGGCCTACATGTATTATTTCCTTGGTAAATACGCGGCTCTCTGGTTAACACTCGGTACATGAAATAATGTGTCCAACTAAAGTTGTGTAACTCATATGGAACTCGTCCCTCGAATTTGGTCATTTTAACGTCTTTTCTCACCTTTGGCCCATTAAAACGGTCTTGTGTGTTTTCTGGAGATATCCAGATTTGGTAATCCTTCCGAAAAAAAAAGTAAAAATATGATGGGCGACTAGAGCAAAAATATAGGCTAGGTGCCCCTTGAGCTCAATATCAACCCCTTTAATGACCACTGAAATTAGGTTAAAGATTAAAAGAAACTATAAATCGAAAATTAAAATTTCCTGTGTAATCAATTTAATGTATGTAAATCATAGAGATACTCATAGATGTAAATACATCTCTGTAACCACTAAACACACCAGCGTTGCCAGATTGGGGTCAGAATTTATTTTTTTTGGCCTTTACCTGGCCTTTTTCTTTACATGCCATACAAAAATTATCTGCACGAAAAATACATGTCAAGAACGCGCCAACCGGCGAGGTCAGTGTCCAGTGGACATAATTTGATTCTATGATTTACGTTTAACTGCACTAGGATTAAAAAAAAAAAGTTAAAGACTGCCACCCACCTCACGACTCCATACACACACTGTAGTTGAGATTGGGACTTCATGGTGTCTTTGACTAATAATCCCAGTCAGCAATATTGCAGTTAAGAGGATAGTCTCTCATGTAACGTCTGTTAACACTAAGAGCAGAAACCAAATGCAACTGAATCTTGTGAGAACCGAGGTAGAACTACTGCTGTAAATGTTGCAAGGACTTTGACTGCATCTTCAGCAATGCTTTGAAAAAAAATTAACTAAGATTTAAACTAAATGCCCCACCCATTTAAAGTACTGAGGATGGTAGTGACCTGGATTTGGAGCTTTTCGGGTGATGTCAATACGAAATCTATACTGAAATTTGTTTTGACTTTTTGTTAGTATTGTTTGGCTTAAACTGCGGATTTCAATCTGGCAACCCGGAAACAGCAAGTTAATGAAAACCAGAGAGTATAGAGTTACAGAGAGATAAAAAAGCGGAGATAGAACCTTAACATTCTTACAGGATTTAATGCTGAGGATGGTAGTGACCTGGTTCTGGAGCCTTTCGTATGATAGTATTTTGCTAGTATTGTTTGGCTTAAACTTAAGATTTCCATTTGGCAGCCCGGAAACACAGCAGAAAGTTAACGAAAACTGTGGTGATAACATGCAGCAAAGTTGTGCATGTGATGGGGATAAAAACTTAATCCGCATGTTTTGAACAAGACGTTTAGTTCTTTTAAAATTAGTTACAATGAAACTAGATCTATATATAGCTTCATAGATCTCACAATTTAGTCTATCTAGATATATTTCCTTCAAACTGAAATTTATACAGAAAAACTTTTGGCAAATGCCATTCAGAATGAAATTCCTGTTCTTAGACAGTGATAGATCTAGTCTAATGCTTCCAAATTTTCGCCAATTTTTGTTTCAAATTTTTCCTAATGATATCAGATATGGCATTAGATTTAATCTAGATACATGGCCTATATTTCGATAATCCAATTTCTTTTGTTAAAAAAACAAAAAAAAAACATTGAATAAAACTGGACTTTTTAATTCATTACCATTTATAATCGCAAAACATACAGATTTTCATTTTCCCTGCTTTGTTCTGTTCCACAGGCAGTTGTCATATGACTGAGCCACACACACACCACTTTGCTATGAAGTGTGAGCTCATAGTATCAGAAGAATTCACCAGAAGATATCATTGAAATTATAAACCTGCACAGGTGACATTGTCAACCCCAGTTGACGTGACAGATTCTGCAGCCTGATTGTGTGAAAGACTGCTCCTTGATACCCAAAAAATGGCAACAGTGAGTACAGTACTCTTTCAACCTAAGATTATCACAACTCAGTCTAATTCTTTGGAATTTCCAAGTTTTCCTATTGATATGGCACATGTCTAGAGCTTTCCATTTCATAAGGTGCATGCCCTGTATTTGATAATCCTTTTTTTTTTGTTGAAAAAAGAAAATTGAATGTAACTAAACTTTTTAATTCGTTACCATTTACAGTCACAAAACATTTTGTACAAATGTTCCTTGCTTTGTTTTGTTGCACAGGCCATTGTCAGACAACTGAGCCACATACGCCAATTTGCTATGAGGTTGAACTCTTGGCATCAGAAGAATTCACCAGAAATCTTTTGAAACCTATGTGACATTGTCACCTCCAGTCAACATGACAGTTTGTTCAGCCTGATTATGTGCAATATTGGTCCTTGGTGCCTGAAAAATGGTAATAGTGAGTACAGTACCCTTTCAACTTAAGATTATGATTATCACAACTGGCTAATTCTTTGGAATTTCCACAAGTTATTTCAAAGTTTTCCTAATGATGTTGCATCAGATTTAATCTAGGGCTAGTCTTTCCATTTCATTTGGTAGATGGTCTGTCTTTGATAACCCTATTCCATTTCAGTTGAAAAAAAAATTGAATAAAACTGAACTTTTTAAATCATTTACCATTTACAATCTCAAGATATCGTACAAATTTTCCTTACTGTCTTTTTTTTGCACAGGCAATTGTCAGATGACTGAGCCACACCCACCACTTAGGTGTGAACTCTTGGCATCAGAAGACGTCACCAGAAGATATCCTTTCAAATCTGTGTGACATTGTCAACCCCAGTCAACATGACAGTTTGTTCAGCCTGATAGTGTGTAATATTGCTCCTTGATATCTGAAAAATGGCAACAGTGAGTACAATACTCTTTCAACCTAAAATTATCACAACTCAGTGGCAAAACAGCTGAGAACATCACGTGATCTGGATTTCTTTAGCAGTAGTTTATCACAACTCAGTTTGAAGACATTAAAAAAGTTAAGAGCATCACTTGATCTGGATTTTTTAGGAGAGCAGGACAACTTTCTCAGCATTCAAGACTTGGACAGTGCATTAATTAGTGGTGTTTTATGTTTTTTTTTTGTTTTGTATTTTGTTTTGTAAATTTATTTGATCATAGACTGTTCACTAGAGAGGTTAAACCATTTATCCCAAATGAAATGGTCAGGAAGAGAATGTAATATTGGCAACTTGTACCCATGATACAAAATTGACATAGGGTTTATTTCCATGTCTGTGAGGTAGTTGTAAACCATGGCTACCACAGGAATTCTGACAGGCTAAACAGGTTGGGGATACTGTAATACTCTTGATTTGAGGTGATTCTTAAGCCAGAATTTGAAAATGACTACCATAGCGGTCCATTGGATTCAGTCATCAGCACGCTTTTTTTTTTTTAAAAGCATTTTGGGTTTTTAGTGATTTCCAATATTATGACCATACTGGAATGGGAAAGAGCAGGGCAACAGTTGAATTGTCATCCTAAACCTTACTGATGGGAAAATGCAGTTTAAGTTCAGGAATTTGTCATCGGATTGTAGAAAAATTTGAAACAGATATCATATGCATAATAAATTCTGCAGCTGGGGATAATGCAGTCAGTGAGGCTGAAAATATTTGAGGACAGAATTGCTCATGTATTTAAATAAATGTATTAGAATGAGATCAAGATAATATAACTGGTTGTGGGATTTACATTTGAATATTCAAAATTCAAACTGAGACATTACCTAACTTCAGACTGATAACTTTATCGCTGACTTATAGCACAGAAGGAAATAATAAATTTTATAAAGTTATAGACACAATACAGTGAATAGGCTGATAGTGGTGATATTGAGGTGGAAGTTTTAATAAGTAACTTTATGGCTTTGGATTCGTAGGTGTCATTCAGTGCAATAAAGATATGGAAGTTTATTGTCATTTCTGAAGGATAATTAGAACCTGTAAATCTTGGGGTAAACTTTATCCTGGCACGTGATTGAGCTGCCATGAACAGCATGCCATTATTTTTGAAGGAATAAATGATTAAACATAACAAAGAAGGCAAGGCAAGTGATTTTTCCCAACAAAGGCTAGGAGATATTTCCTTCCATTCCCTAATAAGAGGTTGAGATTGCATACATTGAGCTACCATACAGGCATTCACATCCCTTGAAACTTAATCTTTGAACTAAAGCTGGTGATTTTGTTTGTTTGAAATTGTCAGTTGTGATCACATCAAACTGTAGGATTCATTTTAGTGCAGTGTAGATTGGGCAGAATGAAAGGACAGGTTTCATATATTTTGTCGTAATAAGTAAAACTGCAATATCAAAGTTTAAGTAGGGTTTTTTGTTGTTTTTTTTGTCAGGTCAGTGAAGGCCTCAGCTTTGCCAACCCTTTTTATCATCAGATGGTATGTTCTAGTTTTCATATCCAGGACTCAGCAAAACTAAACTCATTTTTGTAATGAACAAACTTATTCAGTCCACAAGTATTTTATTTCTGGTCTTTCAATTCAAAAAGATAATTTCGCTCACGAGTACAAAACTCATAATATTGGTTTTATGTAGCTGTGGCAAACTATGTTCAAATTTGAAATGTCTAGAGACAAAAAGGCAGAATTTTTGTACAGTGAATTATGGTTCATCTCATCTGTAGATTATTCCCAGATCTTGATGAAATTTTCCTAAGTGTGAAACCTTTTCCCAAATTGAACTGAGCTAATTTGGCAAGTCTGAGGTCTTCATTGCTACCATTGACAGTAAAATGGTACTATCCTGTGTCTGTTGACTGAGCTGGCAGTCACCATCATAGGATCCTGTGAAAATTAGGTGTTTCAGTCATAATGACAATTTTATCAAATTTAATTGGAACAGAAAATAACTAATTTTCAGAGGATCCTTCACCCAGCACCTCCAGGGTAGGAATTCTTTTCTTTTTCGGGATTGTAAACTAGTTTTTGGAAAAGATATGAAAAGAGATTCTCAGTTTAAGTTCAGGAATTGAAACATTAGGCTTGCACCCATTCAAAAAGCTTTATGTCAAGAAATACCCTGGAGGTTATCACTTATATTTGGTCAGAGTTTTGAAAAAGAAGTCAGTTTTTATAGAACTTTAAATCGAAAGAAATATGAGCAAAGGCTGTGGACATAAAAGATTAAACGTTTTGGCCTCAGGTTGTCTTGTTTACAAGATGCTCTTAAATTTGGTCAGAGTTGAGGAACAAGTTGGTATCCGTGAAACTATGAATAGAAATCTGGAGGATTAGAACATAGGTCAAAAAATTTTACTCATGGGAAAAATTCATTCCTGTAAACTGGGATTTGCAAGGTAATAAGTTTTCTTTATTTGGCAATGTAAAGTTTCTTTTTAATTTGGTCTGGGTTGTATTTTTTTTTCTCAGAATTTTGATATTCTCACCAAAGTGGTCGATTTATCTGTAGTGACCCATTGTCCAGCATGGTTTCCTTGTTTGTGGTTGTGGTCAAGTGTGCTTTTGTGCGTGACTTTGTTGTTTGTGTTGCCCTGTCCCTTGCATGTAGCACAGGATACAGGGACGTAAACAATTTTCTGACAATCTTGGTTCTTTAGCTGTTTAGGATCGAGTGATTTTTCTGAATCGAATGAAGTTGGAGTAAAGATACTTCAGTAGGCGCCCATACTGGCAGATTAGCACTCATTCACTCTCTCCTTCCTTTGCTTTCTATCTATGTATATATCTTTCGCTGTCTTTCTTTCCTCCATGTACATACATGCAAATATCTTTTCTTTCCCTTCTGTCTATATGTATATATGTATATTATCTTTTGCTCTCTCTCTGTCTGCTGTATATACATGTCTATCTACATGTGTATATATCTTTCACTCTATCTACATATATATATATATATATCTTTCACTCTATCTACAAGTATATACATCTTTCACTCTGTCTACCTATATGTACCTATATCTTTCATTCTGTCTTTCTCTGGAAATCTAGGGAGACTAATCTATGAGTCTCAAACTATGAGAGTTGCCAGTTCTTTCATTGTCAGAAAATTAGTTACTGCCTGTAAGAGACCTCGTCTGGCATAAGAATGGGGAGCTATTAAGGAAGGAAAGGTTGTCGGCAGTGGTTCCCTGATTTCTTGTCTATCAGTGGGGCCCAGACCCGGACCTTCAAAGATAATCGATCTGGAATGTTCTACCACCTGCAGGTCAAAGGGTTGCCCTGGCGCCCAAAGCTCTTTGCTCATCCAGATGGGACATTATCCAATGGTGACATTAGATGACAAATATTTTCAATAGACTGAAAAGGGGATGAAAAGATTACCTTGTTTTTTTCTTCTTGTTCTTTTTGCCTTTCTTTTTTTCAAGGCAAGGGGAGATGGGGGGGGGGGGCGAGAAGTTCTGAAACACCCAGACTTGATGGAGAGATTAGAGTTTGGGAAAAGAAATTCGATGACAAATGCTGATGGCCAGGAATATGAACCAGAGACATGGCATGCTCTTGGTGTGTTCAAAAAGGAAGTGCTCCATTCTTTGGAAGTAGAGTGGAAAAATAGAAAGATATTATTCACGAGAAATAGAAACACTCCCTTGTAGGGGAAGTCAAGAAAAAAAAATAAATGTGTAGTACTCCCCTTCAGGGAAGTAATTTTGAAGGGGAAAAAAAGATAGATAGGCAGTTATAAAAAAAAACAAAACAGGGGGGGGGGGGGTGTCAAAGTAAATTAAAGCACCCCCTCCCCCAAGTGAGTGAAGAGCAGATGGTTGGGAAAAGAAAAGTGGTGATGACAAATGCCAGTGGCGAGGAACATTGACAAAGGGACATGGCATGTTCAAATACAGCATGCTTCATTCCTGGGAAGTAGAGTGGAAAAATATATATAAGAAACAGAAATACTCCCTTGGAGGGGAAGTCAAGAAAAAAAAAGAAAAGTGTGGTACTCCCCTCCAGGGGAGTAATTTTGAAGGGGGATGGGGACTGAAGGTAAAATAAAGCACCCCCTCCCCCAAGTGAGTGAAGAGCAGATGATTGGGAAAAGGAAATTTGGTGATGACAAATGCCAATGGCCAGGAACATTGACCAGAGACATGGTGTATTCAAAGTGCCTCATTCCTGGGAGGTAGAGTGGAATAATAGAAAGATATAAAAGAAACAGAAATACTCACTTGGAGGGGAAGTTGAGAAAAAAAAAAGTGTGGTACTCCCCTCAAAGGGAGTAATTTTGAAACGGGGGGGGGGGGGGGGGGTCGCTCAAAGTAAAATAAAGCACCCCTTCCCCCAAGTGAGTAAAGAGCAGATGATTCAGGAGCTCTGGGATGGGTTTTCTAAAAAAAAAAAAAAAAAGGGGAAATTGTGAAACAGAAACAAGTAAGATTTGCTCTTTTATCGCTGGGGCATAGAGAAAGGAACAAAGGGAGATCTAAAACTTTGCCCTGGCTGGGATGAGGATGAAAATGGACACAGAAAAGGTGTTTGTCAGTCTTGAATGGGTTTGAATTGACAAAGATGGACAAATGATTTCTTTTGCCGGAAATTTGCTCTTCACACAGCAAAGAAATTGAGCTATCAGTGGCAACAAAATAATACTATAGCTGTAGAAATTTTTCAGAAAGGACTTGAGTGAAGGATACTTGTAAATATAATGGGGAAGTAGAGTTGATAATGAATGGTCATAGGCATTGGTAATTTTTGGTTAATGGTAAATATTTTGGCCAAATGAGTTTAAAAAACACGCTCTAAATTTTCTGATATGCATATTTACGTTATCATGATACAGATGCAATGCTGAGAAATTTGTAAGGCAGTCAGAATAAATTGTTGTAGGTATTTTTATCTTTGTCAATTCATGGAACCGGCAGTATGTGTGAAGGTGGCATTCATTTGAGTTCAAAATTTGCCCAGTGCATTTGCTATTTTAATTGTGAAGCAAATTCTTTTTATTTTATGGTGACTGTCAGTGAACTGTGTTGAGCACATCATAGCTGTTATTAGTTTTAAAAATTACAGTAGGACCTAAGCATATAATAGTACCTTAAAGAAAAAGTAAAATCAAGTATTTAAAAAAATTTTTTATTCACAAACATATTGAGGTTGGACAAAATTTAATTCAGGTTCTCAGTGTACTGTATCTCATCCCAATTTTCTGAAATTGTGCCACTATAAACAGCAATTTATGTGCTATTGGCACACAGGAAGTCAGTATTGCCCAGTCACAAGATTGAATGTTCCATAATGTACTAGAAAGGGCTTGGATAGTATTATTGTGCATTAATCAGCTGTAGAAACTGACTTGGTTTCAGTAGAAAGGCAAACTTCACCATTGAAATGGAGAAATACATAAATGATCCAAGCTCTTTACCAACTGTACTAACCTGCATGTAGCCCCAAGCATGTTACTCACATTTCCTTGATCATCTTTGCAGTCTGCATGTCAAGAAACTTCAAATTTTGTGACAGGTGTAATACTGGAACATGGTATGTTCACCTAATATGACTGAGATATTGTCTTTCAAGATTTTGCAAGTAAATAATGCACAGGCAATTAAGAGGTTGAGATGAGAAATACTCTACAGGTTTTTTTTAAAGTTGATGCTTAACAAAAAAATTATTTTCAGTTGTCTTTCTACAAATGTAAGGTTTTCTCAATCATTACTTCAACATTTTGTTTCATGCAGAGGAAAGGACAGCGGAGTTGGGTTGAAACTAAATGTATTGAGCAGATCACTCTTAATGGTACACAGCCAGATACATTTCTTTCCTTAAATGATCAATCAGGAGTCATAGTTAGTATGCCGGTTGTTGTCAGTGTGGAAATAAGTTATCATTGTGAACATTTGGAAATAGTTAGAACCAGTGTACTTGTGCACATCAAGACAGGGTGCCATCTTTGCCAAATGAAACTTAGTAAACTTGATTCATTTGTTCCAAAGGGTGTGAGTTCACTGGCAGTATGTAGTTACTGTAATATAAAACCAATATACTTGGACCTGTCAAGATAGAATGCCATCTTTGCCAATTGAAATTTAGTAAATTGGATCCATTCATTGCACAGGTTTTTTTTTCTACAACTCTTGTCAAGGTCAATAGAGCTTAAGCAGACAATCAGTGGAGGGGGGGGGGGGGACATACGCTCGTAGACTTCCTGCTTAGTTATGCCACAGATAAATCATATTAATATATCCAGCTCAGACCAAATTTAAAAGGCAAGAGAAAAAAGAATGGCCGAGTCAAAAGTGTAAAACTCATGTGCATAGGAGAGACTTTATATGAAGTGCACAAACAGTATGTTATCAACATGAGCATTTGGAACTTGTGCCTTGCACTTGTCAAGATAGAATACCATCACCGAGATTGAGTACATTCAAACCTTTTTTTGCAAAGTATGTTGTTTTTCTTTCTTTTAAAAAAAATTCCTGTTAAAAGTGATAGAGCTTAATGAGGTAATCACCTGAAGACGTAATAGATATTGTATTTAGTGATGCCACAGAATTTCATATTTGCGGAATAAAATTTAGTAAATTTGATCCATTAATTAAAGGTTTTTTTCCCCTTTACATTCCTGTTAGACAGTGGAGCTTTAGCTCCATATTTTTAGCAAACTTTGACCAAATGTAAGACAGAAGAGAAAACAAAAAAATGACATTCAAAAATGTGAAAATAAATTTAAAGTGCTATAGTGTTAATTTTTATAATCGAGAGAGCAAAAACAGAACTATTTGATACACAGAGTGTCTAGATTAGAGAAGGATACCAAATAGTGTTACAGGTGTGTGGATTAACGTAATATTAATGAGAAAGTAAAAATGTAACCATTTGAAGCCAACAACTTAATATACAGAGTGATTAGGGTAAATGAGGATACGAAGTAGTGTTACCAGGCATGGATTAACTTGCAGTATTAATGAGAAAGCGAAAGTGAAAATGTAACTGTCTGAAGCCAACAACTTAATACATGTGTACAGTGACTAGATTAGGGAGGGATATCAATGAGTGTTATTACAGGCATGGATTAATTAACAATATTAATGAGAAAGCAAAAACAAACTAGTAGAAGCCAGCAACTTAGTATACAGAGTGACTAGGTGAGAAGAGGCTATGAAGTAGTGTTACAAATATGGATCGCATGAGGCCAGTGGAAGGTGCAGACTGCCAATCTTATTATTACAGCATATAACTCAATTAAAATTTAGCAAAAAAAATAGGGCGGGGGGGAGGGGGGGGGGTGAGGGAGGGAGAGTAAAGGTTGTATGTTTCAAAAACCATGTTTAGAAAACGGTAAGGAAATATTACAGTAAATCAGAATTGAAAGAGGAAAAAATCATAGGTAGGGGGAGGAACCTTGCATAGGAAACAGTAAAGAAACATTACAGTGAATCAGAAATGAAAATGGAAGGAGGGGGAAGCTTGTGCAGGAAACAGTTAAGGAAATATTAGTGACTCAGAACTGATAAAGGAAGAAATTGTGGGTTAGGGGAGGAACCTTGCATAGGAAACAGAAAAGAAACATTACAGCAATGTTGGGGGGGGGAGGGGGGAGGGGAGGTTGTGGTCAGTTCTTAACAATATGAAAAACAAGAGTCATTTTCAAAGACAAAGTGTGTTGATGATTTGAATCTGTTGACAGATATGGAGATGGTTTTATTACATTTTTATATTTTTGAACTGAACTATTTTGGCAGTATTTGTTAATTTCTTTTGATGGGTCTTGGAGAAAGGGGGGAGGGGGGAAGATTAGATGTATTTTTTTAGATGTAAATTTTACTGTAGTTTTGGATCTAAATTATTTGCAGTATTGTCTAATTATGGGAATTTCTTTTAACTCTTGAGGGTTTGGGGGGAGGGGGGGGGGGGGAGGAGATTGAAAAGCATAGCATTATATATGAAGGTGTCATTATAAGATATACATCAGATATGAAAAAATACTGTTTCATTATAAGTTCCAATTTAAGAGCTGTATGATGTGTCCATAAAGACCTGTATAATGTATCCAACCTCTGTTTTATTAGTCGCCATAGATGAGTTAACATCTCTTCCATCCAAGCAATTATGTCATTGTATAATTATGCAATTACTTGATGTGAGATATTTGTGTTTTGTATGTCAACCAGTAGTACATGGGAGGTTGGCGGGTGCTACTGGTAAGGTTCTCCTTCTTTCCTATCCCCTTTCTCATCTCGTCAGCCCTTATCTTTTTCCGCCTTTCAGTGTATTTTTGTTATAATTTTGTATGAATGAAAAAATTTTAAGTATAGAATGTTCCGCTATACTTTTTACATTAATTTTTTCATTGTTGAGTGGGATAGTTATCAGTTCAGTTCTGGACAATAAGAAAATAGAAGAGAAAGTCATTGTGAAAGACAAAATGTGCTGAATTATTGAATCTTTTGTAAAGGTGTACAGATAAGAGTGGTGATGAATTTATTTGCAGTGTTGTTTAATTATTGTAATGGGGGGGGGGGGGGTGGGGTGGGCTTGAATCTTTAAGCTAATTTATTTGCACCATTTTTTAATTGTGGTAATTTGTGTTGATAAACCTTGCAAGGGGGGGGGAGGGTGAGTTTGCTGTATTTTGGGAAATGAATTATTTGTAGCGTTCTGTAATTATAGTAATTTGTATTAGGGTTAGGATTAGGGAAAAATGGGGGAGGGAGGGGGGTGAGTTTGCTGTGTATTTTAATGGAAGTTATTTGCAGCATTGTTTACTTACGGAATTGGTAATTTGTTTTGTAAATCTTGCGGGGGGTTGGGTTGGGTTGGGTTGGGTTGATGAAAAGACATCCCTATTATAATGTATCGACTGTTTCATTAGTGTTGCCAAAAACAAGGAAACATCTCACTCGTCCATGTAGTAGCTATCACACTTTTAATGCAGTTGCTTGATATAAAATGTTTGTGTTTTGTATGTGACCAGTATCACGTGGGAGGTTGGCGGGTGCCGCTGGTAGGGTTCTCCTTCTTTCATACTCTCTATCTATCTTGTCCTTTTCCTCCTCTGTGTATTTTTGTTGTCATGTTGAGTGAATGAAATTATGTGCAGAAAATAGTCGTAATTTTATTACTTTACTTTCATTTTCATTTCAATTTCTATTCTCTTTCAGGAATGCTTATTGACATGTCACACATTTGCAAGTTTCTGTGTCGGAGGCGCTCTGGGGACATTTTTTTCAAAATTGAGTCAAAGGTATACTATAAAAGTACAGATTGTGCCTTTTTTAATGTAAAAATGTTGAAAATTGACCAAGTTATGGCTATTTCAAGGTGGCAGGGTGGAAAGTCAATTTGGGGAAAAAATGCGTTTACAGTCTAGGTAAATTTAAAAAGACCATTTGATTGCATCAGAAAAAAAAGAAAAAAAAGAAAAAAAAACCCAACATAATTATAGGTGGAATTCATTAAAATCTTTTTCCCCATGCATAAAGAAATGATTGAGAAATCTGTTTATGCCAAAAACTGATATAGGACCAGGAGGTCCCTCTCCACCTCTTTTCGGCTCTATCTCAAGTGCTGTGCGCGACATTTGGACCATTTCCCTAGAGCGCCTCACATATGTTGCAGTTTGAGAAATTCTCTATTGGTTTGATGTCATTGTTCATTCATACTTTCCCATGTAAGTATGGCACTATTCAGCTTTCATAATGGTAGTGGGAACAGAAATACTAAGTGTCCTGCATACAGTGTTAAACTCTCAATGATAAAAATTCACATCTTTATATAGGCCAATGGTGGGATTGCTGAAATATTTGGGCCAAATTGGAAGTGGGTAAAAAGTAAATTTGAAACACTGGAAAATCTCATAAATCTGAAATATGATCTGTTACACTTGATAAATGTTACATAGAAAGGTTTGGGAAATCAAATGTAGCTTTGGGAAAAGAAATAAATTTTAAGATCACACTGAAGTGTCCTCATAAGTCATTATTTCTGACAGGTTAAGATATATTACATGTACATATTTAGATAATTGAATGTCTGCCTTATGATTTCTACAGTGTAATAATAACAGGAGACATGATTACCAGTAGAAAAGCTGATTTAGTAATGTGAAAGCAAACCTTGGGAGGAAAGTGGGGCACTTGGAACATATGCAGAAGGTATTTAAAATTACATTTCATTTCCAGGGTGGGGGATGGAGGATAGCACTGGATGTCAGAGGTACAAAGTTGTTTACGCTTTTTGCAGTGTGCATTTCCATTGGTTCAAATGTGAATTCTCACAGGTTGCGACTGGTTATACAGATGTTGTTATAAATGATAGAGACATTGAAGAGGCTGTGGATAATTTTGTTGATTTAGACTAGTAATAGAAATTCTTCTATGTCCTATTGTCTTAAGATTTCTTGTAGTCTTAACTCTCATTTAGGTTTGATCATGGTGCTCAGGTTTTATGTGTCACAAGCTGCGCATTTTATAGTTCAAGGGTTTTAATGTTGGCTGGTTTTGCTTTTTTAAAAAGTTTTTAGGAGTGGAGGATAATCGGCACTTTGCATTTTAAGTTCTTAGGGAGTAGTTGATGATCAACGCCTTGCTTTTAAGTTGATTTTAGGAGTGGAGGCTGATTCGCTTTTAGTGTTGTTCATTGGGCCTTCTTGTAAATTTCTGAGATAGGAGTTGAGGGTGTTGTTTTTAGAATTTTGATGCAAAAGTTGTCATGATGGTATTGATGTTGGTTCTTGGCCTGCCAGTTTCATTGATTTTCTTCCTATGGATTACTGAGCCTGACAAGTTGGAATTTAATTCTGTTGGAGTTTGACAGACAGATTTTTCTGTCCGGATGTTCACTGACTCAGTTGCTGTTAAGTGATTTGAGCATTGTTGTCAAAAAGGGCAGATTTTCTTTCACCTGAAGAATGGAGTGCACACTGTAAATTATTATGCAATGAAAATTATGCCACAAATGACGTACAAATATAGAATATCCAGTGTTTATTCTGCCATGGAAATTAATTAATAAGGCTGCAAAATAGGGTGCCAATGATAGATGTGAGCAGTTTAAAGGGATGAATTAGGCTTTCAAACCCAATACAAGGGAATGCAGATGCAACAGGGCACATGAGCTTGAATACCTTTATGAATAGAATAAAAACAGACATTGCAGAACTCATACAACTACCTGACTCGCGCATTTAAAAAAAAATCATAATAGATCTTATCATATGAGGACAATATATTCATTTCTAAGGGGAAAATGAAACCTAAAAATATTGACAAAAATATGTCAGTAAATTTCATTGTGCAATGACTATAGGATGATTTATGATGCAGGTGATAATTTTCAGAATTGGAGAGCAAGATCTCAACCCAGCATCAGTGCTTAAATGTTGACACATGCAGGACATTAAATGTATTCTATAATAGTGGTTTATGTATGAATTTTTATAGATGACTGATATATTATTTATGATTGATATATTGTCACTGCTCTAGGCTGATTGCATATGTCAGACTTGTGCCAAAAGATAACTGACGGTTCATTGCATTCCTGAGCCTGAGGTTCTATCAGATATTACAGAAAAGGAAATGCGCTAATAGGAAAGTGTCATAATCCAAAGGAATCATAATGGCATAAGTCACCAATGGAGGAAAGGAAAGTTTTCTCTTAATACATGTATCTCAAAAGTGTCAAAAATGACTTATGCCATTAGCTTGGAGCATTGAGAATTATAATATGATTGATGTATTGTATGTGATTGATGTATTGTATGTGATTGAAAACTGTGATTGACGATTCATGTTGTTTACAACTGTATATTGTGTATCCAATGCTTTAATCTGCTGTATGTACAACAGTTGCCTACACTTAGTCAATAATGTTATTACATGAACAGTTTAGGGGAAGGGAATCTGTGGTTGCGTATAGGATTTTCTGGGTGTCGTTTCATCATGTATAACTTGATATGATTAGAACATTGTGTTAGAAATTGGCACTTTGTAAAGAAATATTTATAAGTTAATGGAATGTCTATCATGTCAAAATGAAACAAATATTTTACCATCAGTGTTGTTGTCAGGACGACCCATCACGCAATATCTTATGTAAAGCAGTGCATACCAGTCCATATTTACTGTTGACTTTCATATCTTGAGTGTTAGATCTAGCCAGTGGGGGGGGGGGGGGGGGGGAATGGGGAGGGGAGGAACTTAAATTTAACATTTCTTGGCTACAGAAATTTTCTACAGAGACGTAGTCAATAAACTTGTACACATTGCAGGAAAGTCTAGTAAATTGTAAGGTGATGCGCAGCAAAGCCTAAATTGAAACTAAATTCACGTACTTTTTCAAATATTTTCCCCGATTCTGAAAATTGAAAATTTCTCAGCTAGTTAAAATGTAGATTATCCATGCCTGTTAAAATTTAAGAATACACAAGTTCATTTAGTTATCCCCTATTTCATGTTAATCAGTACCCTTTACCCAATTAATTCATATTGTTAGATTAGAAATCCCAACTCAGTTGTTTTATTGTCAGACCTGCACACCAAATTGTTTTCATTATCAAAGCCCTATATGTATACACATGTATGTATACATATGTATGTATACATCTGCCTGTGACATTGACTCAAGGCACTTGCCAGTTTTTGCACAATATCCTGACTTTGAGCCATTGAAAACAGTGACCAAAGTTTGAGAGAAGTTGTGCAGGCAGTTGGGGTCTGAAACAGGTAAGTATAGTGTGCAAGATATGCAAACTAAGGTCTCTGACTCAATTAAGATTTATTTTAGTCCTTCCCTAATGTCGAATTAAATGGTCAGTGCAACATGTGAGATAGAATCCTTTGTCCTTACATTTGGGCTCTGCTGCATGTACGTTTATATTTTCTTTCATTTGAAGTTTCAATCTGCTTTATTTAGTACATTCTGCCGGAGTTTTATTCAAGTTGTAGACAATAACCCTGTATAGATCCATATTTAAAAAAAATAAAATTTCCTAGCGTTTCAATTTGCTGTGTTTAGTGCATTCTGCAGTTCAGACAACTGAGATGAGCTTAATTATTTTCTTCAGACTAATCCGTCAGTTTTGTGAGTGTAATTATGCTCTAATTACTGTGTTATTTTGTATGCACACTAATTTAATCAGTTTTTCTGTTGTTTTTTTTTGTTTGTTCAATATGGGACTGATAGGATGCAAATTAAAATGTGAGAGGGTGTCACAATGGGGGTTGAAACACCCTTCTTGTAGAAAAGCAGTGACAACTTTGAATAACATCCTAGTATTGATACTTCAAGTATTATTTCAAATGCTCGAGTTTCATTTCAAATGTTATTTGTTGAGAATTAAATGAAAAAAAAAGCATGGAAATTGGTGGTTGTGTGTTTTTGTATTTTGATTTCCCATGGGAGAGATGAGATGAGAGATTTGTTAGTTTTGTTGAAAGCTGGAGTAAGACATAGTAATAAAAATAATGGTCATTTCTTATTTTCTATAGCGTCCAATTCAAAAATTGTTACAGAAATCTTTCTCTCTCTCTCACCACATATACTTTGTAACTAAAGAATATTGACCAAGACGTTTAGCACTTAGTTGTACCCTTGACACAGAATGCTGAGACAAATCAATTTGTCATATTCCGACCATTGACTTGCGCGCGTCATTGATGTTAACAGTGCAACAATTTGAGCTACCCCCCTTCATAATTGAACGAAAAAGTAGTACTCACCATATTTATATGCCCAATTTTGGACATAAAAGTGGGAGGATTGGTTCGTTACAATATTCTGTCTCGGTTTGTACTTCCTAAAATCTGATAGGTGCAGAATACAACCATTCATCAAAATGTGATAGGAGGGGAAGGTTTTTCTGACAAGACTTCACATTCAAATATTATTAGTACATGCAAAAACAGTACTGTGAAAGTAAGAAGTGTAAAAAAATAAAATAAAAATGTAACAAACTGTAAAACTCGGTTGCGCAAAGTCAAATATATCATAATTATACATATTATATATTTTATCGCCATTGTGGCGGTTTGGTAATGTTTACTTACAAGGGAAACAATCCATACTTATACAATATGAAAACAGAAATTAATTGGTTGCTGCCCTTACCCCACCTGCGCATTTTCCTCAAAAAATCAATAGACGGCATTTTTCGTAGGAAAAAAAAATTCCCGGAGTCATTTCCACTGCAGCTGACGAATAATAATTAAAAAAAAAACACTCCGATTCTTTCAATATTGCCTTGGTCAGGATTGTGGAGCACGCGAGCGTGTGTGTGCGTGTGTGTGCGTGCGTGTGTGCGCGTGTGCGTGTGCGTGTGTGTGCGTGTGCGTGTGTGGGGGGGGGGGTGGGGGTGGGGTGATTGACCTCTGAGGACACTTTAAATGATAAAAGTTATTTCCTATGGGAAAGTGACTTCAGCTCCAATTCAAATCTTTTACCTTTATTTGTTTGCTGAGTGTGCCAGTGTGACGAAGTCTTTAGTATCCAAAGTAGATGTTCCCCTGGAACAAGTACTTCATGGTTCACGCTTTGTGGTAGCTGTGAAGTATTTTGTTCCCCCATTGCAGATGCTCTCCCCCCCCCTCCCTGGAACAAATGCTATGAAGTAGTTGTCCCCCCCCCCCCCCCCCCCGGAACAAGTACTATATTATAGATGGTCCCTCCGGAACAAATGCTATGAAGTAGTTTGTTCCCCCCCGGAACAAGTACTATATATTGTAGATGATCTCCCGGAACAAATACTTCATAGCAAAAGGTCCCCCCTTTATTTTACCAAATAATTAAGATTTTGGACAATTTGTAACAATTACTGTAGGAAAGAAATTCTGGCCCAATACTCCTTTAAAATCTGTACATTAGCCTAACCATTACCACTGCATGTAGTTAGGTTCGATACTTTTCGAAACGTTGCATCTGCCCCTGATGGAGAGAAAGACTTGCTGACACTGGGGCTGATGTGATGGTCATGACACACTGACACTGACAGTCTTAACTTCCCAAGTATGGCATGAACTTTACACCCCCCCCCCACACACACACACATTTCAAATGGCAGAAAGAACTTGCTTTTCTCTTCACATCAATTTATCATCTGTTCCTGAGGGCCATGCGACCAATGACATTCTCTACCTTTTCTGGTCCAGTTAGGACCAGATCTATGACACCCGGCAGGAACTGATCATTCCGAGCTATCTCATTCTGTTTGTCTTTTTATCTTCACATATTCATACACACCCAGACACACATAAATATAAGAATTATAGGGAAATAATTATTACAATAAAAGGAACAAATAAACAGATATAACTCAACAAATAAAACACGCCAAAAAAAACAAAACAAAACAAAAAAAACAACAAAAAAAGAACGATTAAACAAAAAAAATATTTGTTTAAATTTGACACAACCCAACAAAAATAAAGGTACCAGTATTTTAAAATGTGGATTGGAAAAGCAAATGAAAAAGAAGTGAAGCTGAAAGAAAACGGGAGAGGACAGGAAAGACAGAAAGGAAAAGAGAAAAGGAAGATGACAAACAACAACCATGTCAGTAGTATTGTTACATGGGCCTTCCTTGGTTGTTCTTAGTTCTCTCTTATTCTGGTTTAAATCTCTGAAATTATGGGTATTTAGGCTGCAGCGTAAAATACATTTGCTTATTTATTGGCTTATTATAGGGGTAGAAAAAAGTAAACATAAATAAACAAAGAAAATGTCCCAGAACAAAATCTTAATGACACCCACAGAATGCTGGTATGTAATTTGAGGAATATAGAAAATTTAAGGGTTGGGGTCTAATTATGCTAATTTTGGCTGAATTCTTTTATACCCCTCTGTCTACATTTGTACTCAGGACGTACGAAAAAGGTTAATCAGAACTCTCCAGCCTTAGGACGAAAAAGGTTAATGATCGGGCATTAAAAAAGATTAAACCTAAATTAGTGAATCTCAACCCTTTTCAGGCAATCGACCCCTCAGACTCCAAATTCTCTTTCACCCCCACCACCCACACATACACACTTTTTTGTATGTTAAAGGTCTTTAGTTTAGGAGGTTCGGGCTGCCCTGGGGATTTACATTTAATTATTTTTTTTCTTGTTCTTGTTTCTGTATGTTTTTGTGGTAGGGATAAGTTAATTTTTAGAATTATGCCCGGGCAGCTACCTTGTTCGGCCTGCTTTTCTCGACTTTAAACTATCAAGGCATCTTTAACGTGCACACGGACCCTCCGAGTTTTTCGTCCTTATCCCGGAAGACTAGGTGTTCGATCCAACCTACCATAGGATCAAAGACAGGAATCCCCCTCCCCTCCCCCCCCCCCAACCCCGAAAAAAAAATTACCGACAGGCATGTTGGATACATTTCACAAGAAGACAGACTACACACAAAATATGATGTAAATGTTTTCACAGCCTTAGTAATGACAATACGCGTGTTAATTATTCATTATAAAACAGAACGCATTCTTTATCAAATACACTGTTTAAAAAAAAAAAAAGGCCTTTGCTGTCCATACTACCATCTACACACGCTGTTGAACACGTCGATGGCTATCCTGTCTTTGGCAACCTTAGTTTTTGTTTGTTCTATTTCCATTTTTTTGTAAAATTGGAGATCTTTGAGTATGTAGAAGAGGTATAACAAATACACACTTTGACACTTGTTTAAAATGCGATGTGGTACTTATTAAGCTGTTTCACAGTTCTGATTTATTTTCACTCCTTTTCATGATACTAAAGGCGCAAACGTTTAACATCGGATTATTCGGTTGTGCAAAATGTGGAGTTTTAATAAACAAGAACTAAGGTCTCGATTTTCCGTGATTTTGTGATTTGCCCCCCCCCCCCCAAATCGGTTCCATTCATGGTTTCACCCACCCCCACCCCACTTTGTCCTTCATCGTATTGGCCCCCTTGTCACCCTTTTCTTCGTTTTCTCCCCTCCCCCCCCTCCTAAATATCAAACTCGCCCCTGGGGGTGATATCGCCCAAATTGAGAACCACTGATCTAAAGTTTTGTTTCTTGGTTTCGGTTTCAACGGTGAACAGTTTTTCCATGCAGCTCACGGGGATACACTGATAGTTCAGTCTAAGCCAAGGCCGACAGGAGACATGTGGAAAGAACCCGGTGAGTTCATGGTTTCAGCTCATAGCGACAACATCGGTGTGAGATAGGGAGAAACGTTTTGGCAAGATTTCCTGCACCAGTCTGACGTCGGCGTTATGCCGTGACCGGTCGATCTATGTTGGAACGATGACATTACTATGAGCAAACTTGTCAAGCCTACGCATCTGATGCCCTTAGGGTTACTGACTGCGCAAGAGGCTGATAGCCTGTGTGCTGAAGGCGAAGCTTCTAAAAGATAAGTTCATGCATGTGCTTTTATTTCTAGTATTGATTTGATCATTGCTACAGATTCATGCATGTTGATAGATCTAGGCCCAGACCAGATGGGAAATCGCGACCTTAGCTCTTCTTTGTTCCAACTCCACTTTTCTGCACAACTGAAAAATTCAACGTTAAACATTTGGGGTTTTGGTATTATGATAAGGCGTTAGAATAAATCGGAACTTTGAAACAACTTGACAACAACACATTTTAAACAAGTGTCAAAGTGCGCATTTTGTTTTACCTCTTCTACATACTAAAAGATCTCCACCTTTTCAGAAAATGGAGACAAAACAAACAAGAACTCAGGTCACAAAATGTATACCGCCATTGCAAACTGTTCATTGAGAGTTTTTGTTTTAAGCATGTGTGAATCTTCTCTGAAATATTCTGTGCTAATGACCTCCTCCCAACCCCCTTTCCCCTTTCAGAACTCACTTTGCAGTGCGGTATCGTTATTGTTTACCATGCCCCTTCCCCTTTGCGCCTATTATTTCAAAATCGTGGGCCACAATGGCAATCGTTGGAGTACCCAGTTACACAACCTTAGTACGGCACATAATGATATTTCATGCTTTGAGTGTTAATCGCCAAGCCGCGCATTTACTATAAAAAAAATATCTATCTAGAGGACTAACTCGCTAGTGGGCAGCGCCTCTGCGACCACATACTCACAGGCGCTCCTAAAGTCGTGTCCATGTGGTATCCTTATTGTGTGACTCAATGGACCCCTCCCCCCCTCCCCCCGTTATTTCGTGGTAAAGTCCCCCCCCCCCACACACACACACACATACATGCTTTTGACTCTCTTTATCAATAGTCTTTGTCAAGGATCCCCATTCCCTTTTATCTCCACTAGGTGGGAGGTTGGGGGAGGGGGGGGGGTGGTCCATGCCAACTGCCGCCCCCACCCCCTCAACCTGTTGTGCCTGGATCTAGGTTGGTGAGATCAGTGAAGATCTCCCAGTCAGCGCTGTCTTGAGAACCGGAGCCTCAAGAACTGTTCAAGTGAGAATTTTAGGCTATGAGCACAGTTGAAACGTACGACAAAGTTGTAAAATGCTGGTTACGGTATGAAATCTTAAGTTTTAATCAGACTAAAGCCGTTTGGTTTCATATGTGCGGAAACAGATACAGAAACGTCAAAAATCCATTTAAATAGTAAAAAAAAAAGCGAGAGAGAGAGAGAGAGAGGGGGAGGGGGGGGGGGGAGAGAGAGAGAGAGAGAGAGGGGAGATGAAACCCCACTCTAACCCCATCCAAATCTGTTATTAAACCCGTTCTTAACACTACCCCAACCAGTTACTAAACCCTTTCTCAACCCCATCCAAATCTATTATTAAACCGGCTCTCAATGCCATCCAAACATATTAGTAAACCTGTTTCTAACTCCATCGAAACCTATTCTGCCGTGCCAAGGCAGAGCGATGTATGCGCTCTCTTTATACTTTATCAGCTACGTCGCTCTGCCTTAGCATGGCAGTGGCATTAAACCTGTCTCTAATCCCCCTCAAACATTATTAAACCTGTTCTTAATCATGTCCAAACCTATTATTAAACCTATTCCTAACCTCATCCAAACCTATTATTTAATCTGTTCCTAACCCCATCCAAAGCTACTATTAAACCTGATTCTAACAGCAACCAAGTCTATTATTAAACCCGTCCTAATCCCATCCAAACCTATTGTTAAACCCATTGCTAACGGCATTAAAACTTAGTATTAACCCATTCAATACTGAATCAGCAATGTTGTTAACTCTTTACTGATCCATGTCTACTGGCTACCGGTAGAAAAACGAAAAATGTACAAGCTGGCTATCCTGTGTCGCAAATGTATGTAGGCCTGCAAAAACGCACCAACTTATTTAACTGATCTTTTGATTCCCCTTGTACCATCACGGCATCTTAGATCATCTGCTGATACTAAAAAGTTTGAAATTCCTAAGATGGCCCTTAAGACCATGGGTGAAAAATCTTTTTCTTTTCAAGGGCCTCAGATTTCAAATTCTTTGTCTTTGGGAGACAATGTCTTTTAAACATCAGCTGAAGAGTCATCTTTTTCAACTCTGAATGCCCATTTTTTGTTTTTTTTCCTGAGTAGGCTGTGCCTGTGTATTGTGAATGTGATTTACATGATATAAATGTTGTAAAGTGCTTAGAGCCTGGTTGTTAACGGGGTGAAGTGCTGTATACTTCTCCTTCTTCTTCTTATTATTATTACAGGGAGTCCCGAGAATTGGATGTTGAAGGAACAGGAATCAGTGCCCAGCAGAAGGGCAAGCAACTACTTCAGATCATGACTCACGTCAGCCGTTTGGACTGTGTAAAACCAGCACGCGACCGGAACTCCAGGAGGTCTGACTGAATCATCCACTGAGAGAATTTGTGGGCTGTGGTCAGACCTGGTCTAACAGTGCTGGAACATCGCGATGTCCAGCAACTACTTCAGGTCACGACCCAGGTCAGCCGTTGGGATTGTGTAAACCAGCATGCGATCTGAACTCCAAAGGGCCTAACTGAATCATCTACTGAGAAAACACGTGGGCTATGGTCAGACCTGGTCTAACAGCGCTGGAACATCGGGTAGGGCTGTACACATTTGGCAACTTTAGTTCTTGTTGTTCCAACTTCACGTTTTGACAACGGAGAAATTCAACATGAAACGTTTGCGGCTTTAGTATTACGAAAAGGAGTTAGAATAAATCTGAACTGTGAAACAGCTTGATACGTGCCACAACGCTTTCTACACAGGTGTCAGAGTGTACATTTGTTATACCTCTTCTACATACTAAATGATGTCCAGTTTTTTCAGCAAATGGAGATAAAACAAACAAGAACTAAGGTCGCGATTTAACATGCCGGCCATCCATAACGTTTGTCCGTTTGATTTGAGCGGCTTTTATACCCCCCTCTCCCCCCACATCCGTTTCCTCGCTCACTCTTTTCAAACGTTTGGCTTCAGTATCCACCCCCCTCCCCCTTCGCCTCCCTGCTCAGTGTGTTGGCCATAAAATTGTTGAATGTCCATTATAAGACCTTGATATCTGAAAACTTCAAATGGCATTTTGCTTGAATTATTGCATTGAATTTGAAAAAGTACGTATAATCTTAACAATTTCGTTTCATTTTTTGAAAAGGTACATAAAACAAAACGAATTTTTTAATTGCCATACCCGAAACGTGTACTGTGCTCACCAGACCCCCTTCCCTTAACCGTGTATGCTTTGCCCGCAGGCTGGAAGCATTCCCGTTCTCCCCCCAAACCTCTGACCTACATAGTTTTATGGATGGCTCCAGACTGAGAATATCTGGATTTGATTCTCCTTCATGTTTCTTGACTTGTTGATAAAGGCAACAGGAGTTCCTTAATTTGCTTTCCCACAACAAATCTAAACTTGTTTTTGGTTAATGATTGGATAACAAACGGAGATAACCCAGCCAGCATCCCTATGTCAATCCGATGTAGATTTGTATAGAATTTCTGTCGGGTTTGGTAGGGTTTTCATAGGGTTGGTAGAATTTTGATAGGGTTGGTAAGATTTTGATAGTGTTGGCAGGATTTTCATAGGGTTGGTAGGATTTTCATAGGGTTGGTAGAATCACCGTAAGGGCAGGGTCCATACATCAAACAAAAGGGAGGGCGATGTCCCAACCAGTGGATCTACATAGGGACGATGTCATGCATTCCTATCTGCAGATTTGACGTCGGTCCCCCACGCGAGGGATATCGGTAGGGCTGCTGGCTAGGATATTGCTTTTACAGTACTAGTAACGCGGACCGACAGGCTGCCGTACCATGGCAAAAGACTGTATAGACCATAAAACGAAATTTTGCAAGATGCAAAAAAAAAAAAAAAAAGTCCCTTTGTGGCGTGATTTAAGAAAGAGTTCTGTACGTCCAGACCACACAGTCAAGACCACTCCATCCCTAATCTTAAACATATTCTTTACCCTGTATTTATCCCTAAACCCTAAACCTATCACTAACCCTGTCCTTATGCTTAACCCTAAACATGTCCCTAACCCTAAAATTATCCATGAACCTATTCCTAACCCTATTCATATTCCTAACCTTGTCCTTATCTCTACTCTTAAACATATCCCTGATCCTGTCCTTAAATCTAATAATAAACCTACACCTAACCCCGTCCTTATCGCGAATCCTAAAGCTATCCTTAACCTGGCCTTACCCTAATCATAAATCTATCCCTAAACCTAAACTTATCTCTAACCCTAACCTTATCGTAACCCTAAACTTATCTTAACCCTGAACATAGCTCTAACCCTAAACCTATTCCTAACCCTGTTCTTATCCCTAACTCTGAATCTAATCGTATCACTAACCCTTTCAATCTGAATACAAAAAGAAAATCCGTAAAGGACTGTAAGCATTCAAAGTGGTTGGGACGTACGTAACTCTTTTCCATGATTTAGACTTTGTTCAATTTCCATTCCGTCATGGCCAAAAGAACTTATTAGTCATGCAAAATTAGAAAACCCAGTTAGAATGATAGAACACTTTTCTTGCTAAAAATGATGCTGAAATGTGAATTTTACCTAAATTGGAATATACCGAATTTTCCCTAACACGGCAATATCCAGCCAGCATCCCTACGTCAATCCAATGATGGATTTGTATAGCATTAGTTGGATGATCGTAGGGGCGGGACAGTGGCATCAGACCGATGTCGTCGCGATGCCGTACACCAGTGGATGGAGGTAGAAACGATGTCATTATTATATGCCAATGCTGACGTCAATCCCATGCGTTGGATTTTCTTAGGCTTGCTGGCTGGGTAGATAGAACAATGAAAACTGCAGCAGAGAAAGTCTAAACAAGTGAAGAACCCCCCCCCCCCTCCTTCCTCACCACTACCCCCTCAGCTCACTCCATCCCCACATCCCAACCCACCCCCCCACCTTCACCTCCCACGCCAATACTCTAATCCACTCCCCACCTCCCACCCATACACCCCACCCCTACCTTCCACCCCCTTGCCCCAATCCACCCCACCTCCCACCCCCATACCCCGATCCACCCCACCTCCCACTCCGATACCCCAGTCCATCTCACCCCCGCCCGCATACCCCAATCTACTCCATTCCACCCCCACCCTTATACCCCAATCCAACCCCCCCCCCCATCCCTATACCCCAATCCACCCCCAGTCCCCCCCCCCATGCGCCGCCCTCCCCCGCAGGCAAAAAATTCAGAAAGTAAACGTCAATCAAAATAAACCTGTCTTTCGAATTCCTCTCCCCCCACACCCCTCCCAGAAAAAACACACGGATACCCCTGCTTGCTCCCCACACATGATGTGTTGTTCAACTTGTGCATGCTGATAGACTTCTCACCACCCTCTCGACCACCTGAACCAATGGGGCAGGTTGAGTCTGGAAATCAAGGCCACACCCACGGGGAATTGGGGTGGGGCAGGCAGGGGGCAGAGAGTCAAAGGGTGCCGGGTATCATGATGGGGTGTGTGTAACATGATGTACATTGCATGAGCTTCAGTGAGATGTCTCGGGTTCTTTCAGAACTGGACTTGGGGCGTTGTCGAGTCTTTTTCGGCTCGGAATTAAGATTTGTCAAGTCCTTGAATGTGTTTGTCCATCGCTAAGGTTTGGGTCGTTTAGAAATTTGTGCCCTCAGACTTCTGAAATGTTCTCGAAAACTGAATAAAAAAAAATGGCAAAAAAGAAAAAAAGTTGTATGTAGCAAAGCATCGGGTAAGAAATAATACCCACAGGATATAAAAAAGGCGTTGTTACAAGTACGTACGCGCCCCAAGCGTTTTGTGCTAGGGGCGTCTGCGTAGATGTACCTATCCCTAACCCTGTCCTTATCCTCGACCCTCAATCTTATCGAATCCCAAACCCTGCCCCTTACCAGAAAAAAAAAAACCAACAAAAAACAAAAAGAAAATTTGAAAGAATAATTAATTAAGGCTGTTGTCAAGGAGTATTTCCGGAGGAGCTCTCTACCTCTGAAGTCACAAAGGCCTTAAAATACGTACCTCTAGGGCAAAAAAAACCCAAAAAAACCTGGGGGTCGTACGTACGGGTAACATTTTTAAAGAAACGCAAAGACAATGGGGAGACAAAAAAAAATTGTATCAGTCAAACACCTTCTTCAGGAAGAAAAACAACAGAACAAATGGAAAAATTGAACTGATAAAATAATCCAACAATAAAAAAAAAAAACAGGTGGAAAATGAGATATTTGTCGAATATTAAATAACACGATGACTTATCTAGGTGTACTGACTTGTATTTCCGCAGTGCAGCACGTCCGCCAATGTGTGGAGACTCCAAGTGACGTCATTTCTATGGTTTTTATAATACAGTCATGTATCTGGAAAAATTAATTGTTGTAGTAGTTGTTTGGTAGGGGAGCGCAGTCTAATTACAAAGCCGTAAAGACAATATTATACTGAGCTGTGTTCTGAATGGTAAATCCATCAGCAACGTGATTTTTTTCAAACCGGCGAATTTTGTTGACCATTTTCTAAATTATTAGAAAAAAATAAAACAGCCATTGGTTGATGTATTGCAGTCTGAGGTTTTTCATGACCTTAGGACTTTCTAAATGGTAAATCCATAAGCAACGTGATTTTTTCAAACCGGCGAATTTTGTTGATCATTTTCTAAAATATTACCAAAAAATTGCCCTGAAGCAGTGGTTCTCAACGAGATATCGCGCCCCCCCCCCCCCCGGGCGAAAACAATGGAGACTTTTTTGGGGGTAAATACGGGGTCAGCCACTGAGTTGTTCAACAGCACATGTAGGTGCGTTTTGTGGTTTTCTTGTGAAATGCATCTGTTGGGTTTGATAAGGGATTTTGCGGGGTGGGGTGGGAGGAGAGACGGGGGCTGGTGATGAAAGAAAACTTGGGGCCCAAGGGGGCGATTCCCTGGAAAAGGTTGAGAACCACTGATGTAAATATTCAAGTTTACAGTAGACGCATCATTACAACTTCACATCACTTCCGCATTTCAATGTTGCCGACTTGGTCAGATCCAAAGAAAGAAACTGTCCTTAAAAAAAAACAACAAAAAACAACAACCCACAAGCGTCATTTTCTTGCCCCGTGAGCAGAAGTGTGCATTTTGTTAACGGAAATAGCGACTTATTTCGTCACTGCTCTACGGTAATGGCATATGTCAGACGTCTGCCAAAAGGCAACTGACGGTTCATTTCATTCCTGAGCATGAGAGCTATCAGATAAGAAAAAAAAATGCGCCAATAGGAAAATGTAACAATCCAATAGAATCATAATGGCATGAGTCACCAAATGACAGGAAAAGAAGCAGTTTTTTTTTCTCAATATCATAAGAGTGTCAAAAATGACTTATGCCATTAACGTAGAGCAGTATAAAATCATTAAATTGCTGTCTTGGAAGTCTGAAACTTTAATTTTTAAAATTTTTACATAACCTTAAGAAGCAAGACTTGGGAAGGATTATCGAATCTGGTTATCTCCAAAAAAACAACATTAGAACTCTTTTAATGGGGCAAGAGTCAGAAAAGATATTAAAATAATCTAACTTGAAAGAAATCTTATTACTAACCCTTCCCGAACACAAATCTATTATCGAACCCTGTCCCTAACCCTTAATCCTGTCTGTAAACCTATCCATCACATCAAGATAACTGGAAATGGTAATGGAAATAAGATGAGTTCTCACAGGATAAAACATATTTTGCTTAAGTCTACGAGTTTGAGTTTGAGTTTGAAGAAAGCATGTTGACACGATAACGGTCACATTGTGCCAGGAAAAAGCAAGACGATAGACAGAATAATAGCAGAACGGTAGCAAACAGTAGGAAGACCCTACCAGGAGCGTCCACTAATTAGCCGCTACTAAAATCTTGAAGACCAGTAAATCCACATACCAACTTCCAGAATATTCAGAGTTCTAAAGTTATAACTTTCGGAAAAAGGGCACAGATTTCTGAACGAACATATAGTTAGGCTACCTACAAAATAGTTCTTACGTTCATACGGGAGGAGGGAGGACATTTTTTTTCGGTGGGGGGGGGGGGGGGGAGGGGGAGTTTGACATTGGATTTTACAGTGTATTAGTTCGATAACAGCCATCAGTATACTCCTAGATCGGGGTTTCCGTTAATTCCTTAGAAATGCGATCGTGCAAATTTTTTTCGGTATTACATTGCACCCTCCTTTTTTTGCACCCTTGTGTGGGCGGAGCTAGACTAAGCGCAGGAATACAAATTGTCAAATATGGGCCTGAGTTTGACTACATCTTTATGTGAGAAGGCGAATCATTAACTAGAGTACTTGCAATGCTTTGTTGAAGTTTTCTAAATGTAATCTAAGTAGTGTCAGTTTAGTCCTTAAAAAAAATGTATTTGTTTTTAATTCAAAGAATTGTTTATTATCCAGCTGTAAAGTAGAATAAAATGAATTTGGCCAGTAAATTCAATAATCCCTTTTAGACGTCCCCCATGCTTGGTTCATTTTCAAGAAGTCTCATCGTTGGGACCTGAGAGACATGAAATAGCTCAGGGTTGGGGGGGGGGGGGTCTATTTAAATTAAACATTATTGGACATCATTGAGTTTGGGTTTTAAGATGCGTCGGCACAATAATGGCCATTTTGCGCCTATCACGGTCTATTTGGGTACGTCATGCATGTTTGGAATTCAGAGCTTCTGAATTTCACAAATAGAATTCAATAGTTCCCTTTAAATTTTACCACACTGGTCAAATTCTCAAAAGTTGTTTTGTATGGATTTGAAAAGAGTTTTGTAACTGAGTATAAATGTTTTATAATTAGAAATGTCTGAAAAGGGGTGAGACTGGGCATCATGCTGAATTCAATATATTTGGAATTTTGATACAGCGCGCAGAAGGGCACGGAGCCACCCCCAGACGTTGGCTTACTTGGGACGTTAAAATCCAGGGACATTTTTATTATTCATATTATGGACTAGCGAGGCGTTCTCCGCTAACTCGTTCACTGATAGAGAAACGGAATTTTTAGGAATAATAGTTCATCTATCATGGATTTTGAATTTTTTTTTTTGTATTCTCCCGAAATCAAAATTTTCCCGTAGGTTGTAGGATTGATGTCAACTTTTTGCGCCACAAGAACCAAAATGGAGGGGGGGGGGTAGTAGCATTCTAATCCCAGAACGGTACAGTTAGCCACTGGCAGACACAAATGCACACCATAATTTCCTATATTTTCTTAGTAAATCCAGGAAAACCCTATCATGCGAAGCCTGGCCAGACACGTCAGTTTCTGCCATTATTTCTTGGGTGTACATTTTGCTGGTAGCAAGTGGCTGTGACGTTGCGCCATTAGGTCGTGACGTACTGCTTTTCACTACAAGTCCCGCATACATGCGCACCATAAGAGAACGGATCAGAATTGGTGCCAGATCATAGACTAATATTGTCCATAAATTAGAAAGTTTTCCACATAATGGAAAAACTTCGATAGGGGCAATTTTTTATTGTTCTCAAGGGTTTTCTTATGGCAATAAGATTGTTTCGTATTTTATCAGAATGCCCGTGCAGCTTTTGTGCATTTTAGACTAAGCCATGACTACATTCTGTCAATTCTAAAGGCGTGTTTCCAGCCGTTTCTGAAAAGTGTTACATGATGTGCTGAGTGTTCTTATAATTTAGCTGTCCAGACGTGTACCCTGTGGGTGCGAATACGCCCGTTCTGTCGTTGTGGACCACGGTGCAATGCTGTGCTGGCTGCTTACCTGCACAATATACTAAACCATCCGGACTTTGCGCTGCTGAATTACCAATTGGTAGCCGAAGTTTGAGAAAAGTTGTGCCGGCAATTTGGGAAAATGGACAAAATCAATGTCAAACTTCATTCTTCGTCACCAAAGTCCTTGGGACCAAAGTCCTTACAGTGAGGCCCCAGAGAAACGAAGAACCATCATGACCAAAGTCTACTTATGACACTGGTCCAGTCAGCAGAAAGAATGCACAGCAGCCTTGCTCTGTACGTCTGGGCTCTGCTCGTTCGTCGGGGTGGGAGAGAATGCTGTGCACTTATAAACCAGGGCTAAACAATGTACCAGCTACATGTGATACGATTTTCCCACTCACAGAGATAGCCAGCTAAACCAAAAAGCACAAAGGTCTACACTTTATACCTCTGGGCTCTGCTCCGTTACTCGGGGTAGGAAGAACGCTGTGCGTTTATAAACCATGACCGAACCATGTACCAGCTAAATGTAACCTGATTTTCGCACTCACAGGCAGGGACGTCCAAATTGTATACAAAGGTTTCATACTCCGTATTGCTGGGTCCTGCTCAGTAGTCGGACCGAAGGAAACTGCACTTATAAACCACGACTAACAACGTACCAGCTACATGTAACATGATTTTTCCGCTCAATCAGCTGAGGCAAAACGCACAAAGGTCCACACTCTGTATTTTAGGGCTCTCCTTTAGTATGCAGGGTGAGAAGAATGTTATGCAGATAATTTTCCCACTCACAGAGAGTTGGCAAATCCAAAATGCACAAAGGTCCACATTTTCTCTTGCTGGGCTCTCGTCTGGCAGTCGGGATGAGGGTGTAAAGAAGTCATAATTAAACAGTGTAGCAGCCAAAAGGACCATGATATTCCCACTCACAGATAGCCAGTCAAAATGTACACAGGTCGACGCTTCGTATTGGTGGGATCCCCCCTCCCCCCAATGGTTTAAGCTTTGAACAAAAAAGGTGTTGCATGTCTCTAAAGCAAATTGATATTGATAATGAATATCACTTTTATATACCGCGTTATCCCGTCAAAAGGTAAAGCCTAAGCCTTTGAAAGGGTAATTTCTTCAAGTCATATTCAATTCGCCTGTACAAAGAAGATGCTAAGGATATGGGACAACGGTCTGAAACAGTCATGGTCGCATTCCATCAATTGTAAAAGGCGTGTTTTCGGGGGTTTCTTAAACGTATTACATAACGTGTTACGTGTTCTTTCAATAAGTTGTTCAAACACGTGCGCTTGGGGTGTGAATATTTCCATCGACCTTGTCTGTGTCCTATGTAAACAAGTTGACACTAGCATGCAATCTTTGAGACAACCCGCGTTGGGTTTCAGAAAAGGTAAAAAGTGCGCGAACTGCAAAGAGTTAACAAGCCGTATGATTTGGTGTTGGCTCCGTGTCAGTGGCGTGCAGAGTCTGGTGATGCCCCATCATGCCCGGGATGGGTAATCAATTGATTTGTATGCCCCAAGACTCAAGTATAGAACCTAGACACTCGTTGATTGAATACCCCCTGAAATGGATGCACGGGGCCTAAGCTCCCTCAGTCCGCCCTTTCTGCACGCCATAACTCCGTGCAACAATCTTTAAAGCGATGATTCTCAGAGTAAGGGCATTGGCTTCCAAAGGAGGGAATTCAAGGGAGGAATTTCACTTCCGGGTAGTCTTAACATTATTTGGTCAAAGCAATAGGATTTTCTTCCCTGTTTCAAAAATCAATGTAAATTTGCATGCATGGGGCCCCCTAAACCCGTGGGGCCCCTGGACAACTGCCTAGTGTGCCTATGTGTTAAGCCTGCTCTGTTTCTGTCAGAATAGGAGCTCTAAACTGGTAAAGAACGTATTAACTGTGTATTTATGCTCCGCTGAAATAGGGATTTTTTTCCTTTTGTTTTCGTTTGATTTCAATTAATAAAGGAATTTAGTTACGTAAATTGTTTCAGTAATTACCACTGTAAAAGTCTAATGATGAAAATTTATCATTTGAAAATTTAAAATGGGAGAGGGGGTGAGGAAGCTTGGGATGGCAAAGGGTGGGGGGGGGGGTGGGGAGAGGTCTGGGACTCTTTAAAGCCACTGTTCTATAGGTGCTGGGGTTTTTGTTTGGGGGGGGGGGGTTGGTGGGCAAACCCATTTCAGGATGTGACAAATCTTTACTTCCGAACCAAACAAGGCTTGACAAAGTCTCAGCCCCAGTTCTGAAAAACTCGAGACATCTCACTGAATCTCGTGTAATGTACATTGTGTTGCACATATCTCATTGTGATAACCAGCACCCGTTGGCTTTCTGGTCTCTGTCTGTCTTATCTCAATTGCCTGTGTGTGTGGTCTTGGTTTTCAGCCTTGATCTGTTGCCATTGTTTCAGGTCGTCAGTGGGAGGGGGGAGGGTCTGTGAGTATGTACAAGTTCAGCAACTCATTATGGTGGGTGGGAAGCAAGGCTGTCCATTTTTCTGGGTGGGGGGGGGGGGGAGGGGGTTGAGGGAAGAGGAATTCGAAAAGTTTTTTTTTTTTTTTTTATTGGGTTGACTTTTTAATTTTTTGGAAAGAATTCCGTGCGTCCTGACCGCTTTTAATTCCCGACTTTTTTATTGTTTTTTTTTTTTATATAAGACTGTTAATAATTTTCTTTTTGTTTTCTGGCTGAAAGGGCAAGGGACAGGGTTAGGAATAAGATAAGTTTTAAGTCTAGTGGCAAGGAACAGAGTTAAGGATATGTTAAGGATTAAAGATAGTATGGACTAGGGATGGATTTGGCATAAGGCATAAGGACAGGGGTCACGGATAATAATAAAATTGGGATGAGAGATAAGGAATTAGGGGATAGGTTTAGGATTAGGGATAAGACAAAATCAGGGGCAGGTCTAGGATTTGGGATAAGTTCAGATTTATGATTGGGAATAAAGACAGAGTTAGGGGTGGGTGAAGGAATAGGGATACGTTTAAGATTTAGTATCGGGGATGCGGATAGGATTAGGGATGAGATCAGGTTTAGAATTAGGGATAAAGAAGAACGAAGTTGAGAATCGGCTTAGGATTAAGGAAAGCATGATTACGGGTAGGTTTAGGCCTAGCATTAGGCATAGGACAAGGGTTACGGGTAATGCTTAGGATGAGGGATAGGTTTAGGATTACTGATAAAGATAGGGGTTAGGGATAGGTTTAGGCTTAGGGATAAGGAGAGGGTTATGAATAGTTTTAGGGTTAGGGGTAAGGACAGGGTTAGGGATATGTTAAGGGTCCGGGATAAGTTCAGGGTTGAGGATTAGGGATATGGACAGGGTTAGGGATGAGATTAAGTTTAGGATCAGGGTTGAGGAAGGACAAAGCTTTTGAGGATAGGATTGAGCATAGTTTGTATTACGGGTAGGGTTAGTATTAGGCATATGGATAGGGGCTTCTGGCAGGTTCAGGATTAGGGACAAGGACAGGGTTAGGGATGGGCTTAGAGTCAAGGATAAGATTAGGATTAGGGATAAGCACAGGGTTATGGATAGGATTTGGGATCAGTGGATGGTCGGGACGTACGAAATTCTTCTCTAATTTTAGTCCACGGCATTCCGTCACCTGTTATGCTTCCACCACTGCAGTTTTCATAGCTTCTGTCATGTAAATGTCTATTTTAGACGGCGGGAAAAAAAGGCAAGCAGAAAAACGTACGTGAAAAGAAAAAAAATGTCACTGTACGTTTTTTTTAAAATATAAAATAAAACCATCCATCTAGGAGACTTATCCCCCTCCTACGGCTGTAGCTTTTTGTTTTGATTTACGCTTGCCTTTTTTAATGTCTTTTTCAGGCTTGTCTTTTCGTTTAAAAGCATGTCTTTATTGTTTAACGCTTAACTTTTTTCTTTAGACGCTTAAGTTTTTTTAAAAAACTTCTGGTGCGATGATCTTACTACAGAGAGCCAAAACAAAGATCATTGTATTTTACATTTTCAAAACTTTTATTTAAAAATACCTGAAACTTGAATCAACACAGTCGGTCGATACAAAAGCAATTGGACTGAATTAGTTGATTCTTAAGAAAATTAATTTTATAATTTTTGAAACTGTCATTTAGGCTGTAGAGTCGAGCAAAAAAAGGGGCGAAATTGCACCACAATGAATTACTTCCGCCACCATTTTTTTTTATAATAAGATCTTAACGTTTTGTTTAAATGCCAAACTTTTTAGTGTCCAACTTTTTCCGTGTCTTAACTTTTTTTTTAGTTTAACTTTTTATACCCCCGATTCCCCCCACCTTTTTTTTTTTCGATTGCCATATTTTCCGTTTCCCCGTATTTCTAGTCCTAGAAGTTTTTTTTTTCAACCAGGAACTGAGATGTTTTTTTTTTCTTAGTTCTCTTTCTCTCTCTCTCACTGTCTCTCTTTCACTCTCTCTCTCACAAACACATACACACTCTCTCTCCCTTCCTGTTCCTCCTTCCTTCCTTCAATTTTTCTTTATATATACTTGCAGATAATGAATTTTTTCCTCAAAAGTATTTCAGTAAATTACCTACTTAAGTTTTACATTACAAATTACCGGTCATAAGGGAGATGGAAAGCTTTTCAGGCTTCACAATTCAGGTTAAGTAAGTCCAAAGTAAGCTTAAAGCCTGCTCTCATGGAGCGTGTCTTCGAAGCACATTCTGAGCGTCTTTTTCACTCAATGAATACGTGTGTTTTCTGGAAAAAAAATAAATACGCTCCGTCTCAGAAACCTTAAGGCTGATTTAGTCAGATCCACTCCCATATTGTTTACAAGTTGAAAAGGGTAGAATCCGTACAATAAAATGGAAATTATACTTTTCGATCGACCGTTTAAGTTTGAAAGTGTGATGACACATAGTCTTTGGCCAGTATTTTTCTTTTTTCAGCAGGTTTTTATGACTGACGGTGCAACTTGATGCCTGTTTTTCTGCAAATCTTCACTTGGTAGGAGTCCAGTTTTTTACCCAAATGAAGATGTGAGTGATGAATTATCCAGACATCACTGAGAATCAGCGAGAACATGCGCATCACACGCCCTGTTTTGAGAAACTGATTGTCAAAGACGTGTCAGGTATGTTTTCAGTGGCAGGGATGCCGATAGCGCGACATCAGTTCTTGTCTGCTCCAACTCCACTTTTTGCACAATTGAGAAATTCGACGTTAAACGTTTGCGGCTTTAGTATTACGATAAGGAGTTTAAACAAGTGTCCAAATGCGCATTTGTTATACCTTTTCTACATACTAAAAGATCTCCAGTTTTTCACAAAATGGAGATAGAACAAGCATGAACCAAGGTCGCAACTCTTCAGCTGGCCATCTCAGGTTTATTATTGGAGGTAATCCTTTTAGGAGGGTGACTGCCTTTGGCATTTGCACCAATGTCAGATTTCTTCAATCGTCCCCCATTCTGAATTGCCAGGAACATTTTTTTTTTCACCATAATACTTTTACCATGGCAATTATTGACATAATCTGTTACTGTAAGACTAAATTTCTTACTAACTGCAATCAAATGAAATAAAATATCACATTCAATGAATTATAAAACTTCTGTTTAAGCAGTCCAGTATCACTGATAATTACGAAGATATAAAACGTTTACTAATTAAAAGAAAAGTCTTCTCAGATAAGGACGAAACACTCGGAGGGCCCGTGTGCACGTTGCGCACGTTAAAGATACCTTGGCAGTTGAAAGTCGAGAACAGCAGGCCGAACAAGGCCGATGCTCGGGCAAAAATCCTACATAATACTCATCCCTACTACTAAAACACATAGAAACAAGAACAAGAAAACTAAAAACACGACAAGCGAAGTGTAAATGTAAAGAGCAGCGAAACCTGCTCAAATAAAGAGCTAAACGCAGCTTGTTATTCTCCGCTCATGAAGTATCATCCGGTATTTTCCATAATTATTGATGAATGTGTATTTTTGCCTTTTTCAGAAGATCAGGATTGAATTTTCGTTTTTTTTTTTTCAAATTTGTGAGTAGATCTGAGGAAATCGGGCTGAATGTGATAGACCAAATTCCCCAGAAAGCCGCTCCAAGGGGAGATGTTTTTTCTAATGAAATTGAGATTTGCTTACATAATGTGAACGATTAGCCATTTTTCTGATTTCAGTTAAAATATTTGGCATGAAATCGTCTTGGAAATATTTTATTCTGATTCTTTAAAGAGGTGTAAACATTTCACTTTTAGTTCGGTTTTGTCAGATCCACCCGTATTTGCGTCCTCTTAGAATGACAAAGTTCTATCTCCACTTTTTGGCTGATACGAGTTATATACTACACACTACTTCTAGAAGCTTTCTCCAGTGTGTATCAAAGTATCAAGCTGATGGTTCTGTGTGTAATTTGTAAGTATTACTAAAAAAAAAAAAAAAAGCTCACCCCTGGGAGCTATGAGCACATGAAACTTTGTCATTCTAAAAGGACGATCAAATAAAGTTATTTTAAATTGATTATAGGCCTTGATGGGCCAATACAAAAAATAAACAGAAGAATCACGCAAACAAAATATGCAGAAACATTAGAAACAGAACGCACGGTGATTCACTCTCTCCTCCCCTTGCGGCCTAACGCAATGTATACATTTACTTATTATGATATACAATAAAATATAACTTGGCTGATGATTGCCAGCAACAGTCATCATTCTTCAATCTCAACCCACCTTACCGACCCACTGTCATCTGTCGAGAATTTACTATACAATGACATGAAAATATCAATAAGATTTACATTTTCACACAAAGAAGAATTCAGTTTCCAGACCTCAATATAGGAGAAGTCACAAAGGGATATTATTGTATTCGTTTAGTACTTTATGGCAAAACAGTCCAAACAAATGTAGTTCTCTATCGTGCATCGACGACAGAAAATTTATGAACTTAACATGTTTGGTCTAACAACTAGCCAAGACGGTAAAAAAAGTTTCCTTATAGCTTTGAATTGTTTGCACTTGAAATTCATCTTTCAGTTCATTAAAATTTTCACATACGAAAACAAAATGTTTAAATTTTTTTTTAAAAGTCAAACTCAAATTTTCTGTAAAACAAAACAGTAGTAAGGCCGCTCTTATACTGAAGGGCACGAGTTTGAATTTGAATTTGGGTTTTGCGGCATGTCGGCACGACAACGGCCACTTTGCGCCCATCACGGTCTATTTGAGAACGCGTTTTTTATTTATGTTTCGTATTCAGAACTTTTTAGTTTAACATAGATTTAGATACATTCTTATAATTCTAACACATTGGTGAAATTCTTCAAAAGTTGTTGTGTATAGATCTGGAAAAAGTTTTGTATACGAGAATAGAAGTTATTAAATCAAGTTGTAGATCTTATCCCCTATCAGACAGAACAGGATGCGTGACGGGATCCACGTCAGAAAATAATTCTTTCATGGATCCGCAGGCATAGTGCCTTCTTGGGACATGCATGAAGTCTACACATTCAGTTAAATATGTTTTCTTGATAGTTGGCAATTGCATACCACACATTTGGGGCTCAATTAAACTTATTGATTTTTCTAAAATGTTTTTTTTTTTTCTTTTCATATCCAGAAGCTAAATGCTGGCATATTGGAGACCTAGGACCAACCACAATGGACCAGCGAACCCAATTCCCCATCTAGCTAGGCATCATGAACTGCTACATTTAGCAAAGAGTTTAGAGAAAGCACATCGGCACGATAACGATCACATTGTGCTTGAAAGAAGCAAAGACCATAGAATGACAGAATATTACAGCAATGATAGGACAGAAGGAGACCTTACCAGGGGCGTCCACCAACCCACCCGGACGGAGATGGGGGGGGGGGGGTTAAATTTTGTCCACCCAGAGAGTATATTTGCCCAAAGACCTGGAAATTGCTGCCAGATAAGAGATATAAAATAAAGAATATTGACATTTTCAAGAAACATCTTAAAACACACCTTTTCATTAATTTGATGGAATACAACACAACTAGATTTACATGTATCCTGTTTCTGGCTGTCGTCACGTTTTAGTATGTTCTTTGTATTGGTAGAATAATTGTAAGGGGCTTAAAGCTTAAATTATGGGATAAAATATTCTTTATTATTATTATATTATTATTATTATTATTATTATTATTATATTATTATTATCATTAATACCATTGTCATTAATATTATTATTTCTGTTCCTATGGATTTGTATTAGTTTAAATAATAACATTTTAAATAATTAGATCTGAAGTTGAGAAAAAGTTTCAAGTACAACATTTTTTGTGAAAAAATTTTTTTTTTCTTTCTGCCGTTTTGGACTAAACGATCTGCATTTTATACTTAGTAATAGTAGGCTACTGAACAAGACAATGGAGGGATAAATTTACTTAAGAAAAGTTGCCATGGGTAAACGGGACGAAACAATAGTTGGGAACTCCTGACTTTGAGTAATATTATCTGTTTCTCATTGCTGCAATATTTTCACTTGAATTAAACGTTGTGCTATATCAATCCAAATCCTAATCCAGAAAAATCGAGACCTTGGTTCTTGTCTGGTCCAACTCCACTTTTTGCGCAACTGAGAAATTCCATATTAATCATTTGCGGCTTTAGTATTATGATAAGGAATTAGAATAAATCGGGACTGTGAAACCAGCTTGATACTGTATTCTATCATTCCTGAAAATGTCATGAAGGTATCTTACCAATGGGAATAGAACCCGAGTGCTGACACGCTTTCCTTACACTTTGTAATTCAACTACAAAACTTTCCAAATGAGTTTCTCAAACTGCGCTGATGTGGAGATTCAATAAAGTGGTGCTGGGAAGTAGACGAACCTATTTCATGATTTTTCTGGATGCTGGATGTAAACAGGAGTTTGTTGTTTTTTCTTTTGGTACCTCGTGCATGTTTCAGTCCTTGTGGTCAGCGGCGGGTCTACTGTGGAGCTTAAGCTTTAGGGCCCCTAATCCTGGAAGGGCCTGAGAAACTTTTTTTGAGTGAATTTTAGATGTTGCCCTATTGTTGCTGGTTTTGAAGGGGTCCCATGACAGTTCAAGCTTCAGGGTCCCAAAAATGTAGGTCCGCCGCCACTTGTGATTCCTGAATGTTTTTACTTTTGTGTGTTGTGTGCAAAAATCTGATTTTTGGGAAGGAGGAAAGGAAGTATAAAAGTTGAAAATCCATATCAGGCACCGTCGTGAGATACATCTCGGTATCGGTACCATCGGTGTCGTTTCCTCGTTTTGCTATCGTTTCGTGTTATTCGGAGATTTGCAACGGCGCGATTCGATTCGTCTCAGAGTCGCCTTGGTGCCGCCTATATGGGTTTTCAGCCCGAATACATGCAGTTGCATAAATTAACAGGGACACAACACATAGACTTGATGCTCATTCAATTTTCTTGCCAGAACAGACATAAAACCATGCTTTGTTCCATTAGTTCATTGTGCTAAAGTTGTCAGTTTTAAGCCATATCGTCCCCTTAGAGAATGATCAAGTTCTTTTGAAAAATTGAAGTTTCATGTACTCGGCTTTTAGGGGTACTTTTTTTTTCTTCATATTATAAAGGAAGTAAGGCTTCTAATGTAATCCTGAAAGGCTTTTTAACGGCCGAGTCTTAAATTCTACAAAATTTCATATCATACGTAGGCTAAAGAGACGTAAAGAGGCACGTGGGCATGTTTTAAAAAGTCTTGAAGTTTGCTATATTTTTTTTTTTTTACTTTTGTTGATTTTGAGCCACAACTGGGTTGAACAGAAGAAAATATTCCGACATTTTGAACCGGAAAACGAGAATCATTTTCTTAGGGAAGGGTATATCCGTACAACATGTTGTATGGATATGGACAGTGCATATCCGTACAAGTTTACCAAAAAAGCGCGACTGGTGAAGATTTGCTGAAATAAAACGGTATGGTGTTCACGAATTTAAAGTGACAAGACATGGAATAATCAGATGGACCTGGGGGCGTGAGGGTCTCGTCAGTTTGTATCAATGGGCGGTAGTCAGACTGACTAATCAGGCGAAAAGGAGTTGGGGTAGCCATTGGTGATCGACTGACACTATCTCCGAGCAGAAGTCGGGATTGTTTTGCTAATGCTACTAAGCCGATTCATATTTTTAAAAACTATGCAAATTAACAAGGTCAGTAATATAGTATTCCGATGTGTGTTCTACGTCATCGAATTGTGTGCGTTGTACGGATATGCACTGTCCATATCCGTACAACTTTTCTTTTTGTGCCTCAATTTGCGCGTTGATGATAGAAACAACTTTAAAAATCACATTTGTGTATTCCCGGAGTCAGCGGGCCAACTAGTTTTAATACTACCTATATTTAGTTACACACCGAATTCGTTCGATACTTTGACAAAATGGAAAATGCCTGTAGAAGTAGTGTGTCTTATCGTGTAATTTGACGAAATATAAAAACTACAGAAAAACTGTGGGGTCGCAGCAAAGCTATAAGCAACGTCAAAATTGGGCAAAAAAAAAAAAAAACACATTCTCTTTGTCCAATTTTGACCTTGTGTAGTATGTAACTCAGTTCTGCCAAAAAGTGGAATATAGAACTAGAAGTCAGAACCTTGTCATTCTTAGGGGACGATGTGTTGATAAAATCAGACGACTTTGAAGTAAACAGCCATCTCTAAAGTAGATGCACTCGGAGAGGGGTGTTGCTACCTGGGTACGATAAAATTGCAATGGGGTGGGGGGGGGGGCACTGCATGTGCACCTTTCAATTTTTATTATGGCAATACGAGCACGTGAATGCCGATAATTGTATATTCTCTTTCCGCCATCTAAACTGCGTCTAGGAAATGGTTTCATCAAGTTTCTCTCATAAGTGGAAAAGCTTCGTCTCCTACAAACAGATATAGGTAATTCTATATTGGTGTTTGGAACGTGTTGGGGGTCAAACGGAGGGCCTTTGCCGCGACTTTTGTGTCTCAGGCAGGTTCAGTTTATTGGCTTTTAAACGTTTGGAAAAAGATTTCTGAAAGTTGAGGCTGGATTCGAAAACATTCAATGAATCTTTCCTCATCATTCACAAGCTGTGGGAAGAGTTGGTGATATTCCCCTTACAAAAAGCGTTTTTTGTTAATAGGATGAATTGCATATCTTCGATGAGAAACTCCTGAACGTGTATTTCTTCTTCTTGTCAGCGCCATTTTTGACAATGTTACTGTCTCTTTTAATGTGACCACATTTTCACGTGCCTGTCCGTCCCTGTGGGACAGTAAGTGACTGTCCCTGTCTGTCCGTGCCATCGTGTTTCTACCCTAACTCCCTTGAAACAGACAGACAGGAGAAATATAGCACGCACCATTCGAGTTTTCCTGGCTGTCGCTGTCCGTGCCTGTCCGCGTTCAGCATAACCGGGTTGGTGTTTTTTTTTCTTCAAAGAAATCACGAGTGGTTTTGGCGTGCACGATTTTTGATGTGTTGCTGTGACAGCAACTGGCTCTCCCTGTCCGTGTTTCTACCCTTAAGCCAAATGATAATTAACGCCGTCCATATCACGGCTAAAAATAAGTCGATGTGTGTGAACGAAGACGGCGTTTGGTCGATGTGTGTGAAAGAGGCCTAATGCTAATCTGGCGGCCCTGTATTTGCATACTTCTTTAATCCCATTGGAAAATTTGCCTTAGTGTCATTGCAGACCAGCTACAACTGGAGTAGACACATCGTCGCCGCAGTGCAGCTCCGGTCTGCCGTTTTTTTTAGGGGTGGGGGGGGGGCTTGGGTGGGAGGGATAAATTTTATTTAATTTGCCCTCTTCGATTTCCATCTGCCCTCCGAATTTTTCGCACTTATCCGAGACGACCAGGTACATAATTATACTCGGTCTCACCTACCATAGGGTCAGGGACAGGAAAATTCCCCAAAATTCCAACGTGCCTGCACCGACAGGGATTCGAACCCGGTACCTTCGGCATGAGAGGCGAGCACATTGTGCCTCTAGACCACCGTGTCCTCAGCTTCCATACATATAATTATTAAGGGCCTATTCCACGCACAGTTTTTCCGGACAGGTTTTTAACTGCAGCCAGGCTTCAGTTTCACTGCAGTTCAGCAGTTGATCGTTTAACTGAAGATGTAATAGCATTTCTTTTAAACTGCAGTCCGACTGCAGTTGGGTGTGTATGCGCGAAGGTAATCAAGCTAAACTACACAGCACACAAGAGTGATGGCGGATAGCCAGATACTTGATCTCCTTGCAATTTATGTTGTTTTGAATAAAAGAAAGAAAAAAAGAAGACCACGCAAAATTTGGTCAAAGGATTGGCTTTTAAAGAGGGCTGACCTTTCACATGTAAATCTCTTGGCAGAGATAAGAGCGTTCCCAGAAGATTTCAATAATTTTATGAGAATGGATGAGGAGACGTATTTACACCTGTTGTCTCTTGTTTCACCGTTGATAACAAAGCAATCAACAGTGATGCGAGAAGCTATAAGCCCCCATGAAAGTGTGACCGCAACTCTCCGCTATCTTGCTACGGGCAGGAGTCTCCAAGACTTCAAATTGTCTACAAAATGCAACCAATTTGTCGTATGCATTTTCCCTAGCAAATTTGTTGCTATACAATTTACTCTTCACCTTCCACAAACACTCCTCTTCTCTGTACAGAGTGTAACCTCTCTAGTCCACGCCATGATGAAATCTGCACTATACCACCAGAGCCTAGAATCTAGATTGCTACACACGCGCTACGCAAAACACACGACACAGCGTTTCCCAGAATTTTGTGTATAGTAGGAGTGCTCAGTGCGTGCTGTGTAATTTTGAGTTTTTAGTGAAGGCTAAAAAATGTTTGCTATAGAATCTAATATTTTTTTTAAATAAGCATTTTAAAAGGGCGTGTACGCGATGACTTTGCTAAATTTAATGCGCTGATTTGAAAAATGCAATTCATTTTAAAATCGGATGACTTTTAAACAAATTTGATATTTCTCGAAACGGCGTTCTAATAGAATACGTCACTGGGCGCCATGCCGTCTAGGACTGAAGCAGCGGACGTACGGTAAAAATATTTGGCTGGCCAAATATTTCTGAGCATGAGGCTAGACTGCAGTAATTCCGGATTGGTGACGCAATACTGACGATGGTTTTGTGATCACACGCACAGGTTTAACTGCAGACTTGCTTCAGTTTAACTGCAGTCAGACTGCAGTCAAAATCCTGTCCGGAAAAACTGTGCGTGGAATAGGCCCTTTATTGTCCTTTGTCTAATTCAATTCATAGACAAAGAACAGTACGAAGATAAATTTATACTACATAATATTATTATTAAGTGTTGGAAACGATATTATTTTCTGGGAAGGGGTTAACTGCCGTTTCTGTCCAAGAATAAATTTAGGTTTCCTTATTGTATAATTATGTGTGTGCGCGCGCGGGTGTGTGTGTGTGTATGTGTGCACGCCCGCTCGCGCGCATGTGTGTATGTCTACGTGTGAGCGTGTGTACGCTATAGTGTCTGTGCGCGTCTCGTCTGCGTGGGCATTTAGTGTTGCGGATTTTCTGCGTTTTATTATACGAGGACGGTTCAGAATTAGAAACGTATGTTTTGTGTGTGTGTGTGTGTGTGTGTGTGTGTCTGTGTGTGCTTGCACGTGCTTGGTTTTTGTATGTGTGATTGCGTGTGTGCGTGCATGTGTGTATCTGTGGATATAGTATGTCTCTGTGTGCATGTCACTTGGAAACTTCCATGGCCAGCACTGCATGACTAACACTGAGACATTCCTCTGTGCACCAAATACCAGAGACGAATCAGAACAAGAAAAAAAAAAAATTAATCATACCGTTTCTAGCGAAGCTAGCGGGCTGTAGAAATCGGCAACTGAGCGGACAGTTTGTGGTTTACAGCGGGTCAACTCAAAAACTTTTCTCCGCGTCTAAATTGGTTTGTTGATAGAATGCCGTCAATAGTACGGTAAGCTATCCAGTCAACAATTGGGTGCAATGTAAGGGGGTGGGGTTGGGGGCTCACCACTGAACTGACCATTGTATATAATTATTATGCACGGAATTTAAAACTGTGCCTAAGAAAATAAAACAGAAATGGCAAAGATGTCTCAAAGGAGGAAACAAAAATGTTGGCATGAATATTATAATTCACTATGTAAATCTTGTACATTATGCCAAGTTCCAGTAGCACCTGAGGATTATGAAAGGGCAAAGAACTACATATAAGATATCTCTCTGGGTACAACACAACGGACTGAGGTACGATTTATTGCGGGGGAGGGGAGGGGGGAGGGCAATAGACAGTGTGTCATGTGTTATTAAAGGCTATGATGTTTGTTTGCTAGGTGTGGGCTACAGGGTACCGTATTATAGTTGCCCGATATCATAGCACGTGGCGTGCTAATGGTACAGTAAAATTCTCTCTTTCGCATGCATTAAATTTTTTAAAATACTATTTACATACTCAACAAGAACGCCTCAGTGACACTTCTCAGCTGCTACATTAATTTATTCTTCCTAAGCCGCGTCTCTCCATTCTGATGGTTTTTTTTGGCTAGATATATTTGGGCCGAATACGGCCTAAATAGCGCAAAACCCCCGTTCTGGGTTATTTGGGCCGATAATGCGAGTTTGCAGTTTGTACTGTTCTGGCGTGTTTTTTTTTTTTTTTTTGAAACAGAATTTGTGTCCGTGCAGTATTTCCTAAAGGTAGCGTCAATTACCGGTAGCGTCAATTACCACCGCATGCGGTGGCCATTGACGGTTCATACCAGGTTGTATAGGCCGTATTCTGCCTAAATATACACTTCCTTTTTTTTTTTCACAAGCAAACAATTCCTAGAACATCTCAAAATAAGGGAACTACAAGAACACGACAGCATAGCGCCATAAACTGCACAGTGTTGTGAAGACCCGCTGGAGCAGTTGGATGATTCGACGTAAAGTTGGAAAAAAAAAGAAAAGAAAGGTCTCTACGACAATTTTATGAGTTGGCACGGAACTGACATTGCAGATTAATGAATAATATCAAAACACAGACTCTATCAGTTGCTCTGATTTGCGTGCAACTACGCATAAAATTAATATTAGTACCCCTCGTGGGCGAAAACAACTGGGAGATAAAAAGATGGGGTCTTTGCCCCCAAAATTCTCTTTCACATTTCTTCCGATTTCCCAGTAGCCTACCCTACTGGAAGTAGTTCTTTGGTCACCGATAAAAATAGAATACCAGGAAAAAATAGGCCCTCGTTTACTTTCGATTACAATCAATTACATTTTACTCTGCCCACGAACCGTAGAGCCATTTAGTGACGTGCTATTTTCTTTTCTTTTCTTGAAATACCGCTGTGTGTTGTATTGTTCTGGTGTTGCTAGTCCTAGATCTAATGTTCAAAGATTCAGTGTCAGAATTCAAGTTTCGGTTTTAATCAGCGAAGTAGATCTAGAATCTAGATCTAGATCTAGTGTCAAAACTCAATCATATTCAGAGGATGCTAGGGTATGGACTTCGCCATTTTTAAAAAGGCCTTCAATGAAAATCGTCCCCTAACCCCCTTTCCACGCCAGATCATCCATTCAAGTGATGGAAACAGGTCGATGAATTTATCAATCTCATGTGACACGTAATGCACCGGGAAAATCCAGAAATCATTACGTATTGCCGTCTATGGGTTGAGTGGTGCGATTGCTATAGATAGACCAAGATCGTGTTATACTGTCATAGTATAGATAGATCGAGATCTAGCGAATGTTGTGAGATGAAATATTAAAATTCACATGAGAAAGTTTTAGCTGGGACCTGTGCCAATCAATTCTAAGCTGCTTTAGCCTTTGATCTTTTCGATTAGGTGATTCTGTCACAGGTAGGCCTAAGCAACTTGGCGGTAAGAGAGGATTCCCGCAACCGTTATGGGACAGCGTTTATATATATATAGCCTAATCTAGATCTTGATCAGATGTATACTCAATTCTGCACAATCGTGTCACAGAGTGTGGTGGGTAGCTAGACCCAACAGTGTCAGGAAGGCATTCTAATATTCCCAGTAGCTAATTCGCCAGAATGTATTTTATTAGGCCTATATAAAATTATATGCTTCTTTTGAGACCTGTTTCTGATTTTGCTGTGCAATTTTGAAACCAAACCATTTCTGTAACTGTAAGCAATAATAAAATCTGCAGAGTGATAATCTTCCAGCCTTGGGAATGATAAAAAAAAAAATTGTCTGATCTAGATATCTAATTTATAAACAATGTTTTAATAATATGATTTCTCATCATTATTATTATTTTTTTTAATATGCTCACATTACATACATTAAATTATCACTAATCCACAGTGCACATTATCATCTATCATTTGTGGAACAGTTGCACAGATCAAAGAGTCATTGAGATTCAGTGATTGGTGGCACAAATTGCCAACCCGGCACTGAAAGCCAGAAAGGCGGCCATTAGAGAATGTCCACAGTTGTCCTGTCTTTGGGAATTGCCAGTGCAGGAGCACTCTGCTTGAGGGATGCAGACACAAGTACAGATAATAAAATCATCACAGCTCACCCAGTTGAAGCCCTTGAAGGCTGTGAGATACAGAACATAAGCAGTGGAGAAAACCACATACTTGTATGTCTTACAGATGGGTCGGTGCTCAGCTGTGGGATGAACAGTTTTCTACAGTGTAGTGAAGAAAAGAATTTAACAAAATTTGGTAAGTTGAATGGAAACATTTAAGTATCTATTGTTGTATTTCTGTTTGTGAACTTTATCTATGTGTCTTTGGTCAGTTGTTTGACAATTCTGAGGGAAAACTCAAATAGCAACTTTTATGAACATCATATGAAATCACTTGTCACAACTCTGTAAAATTGTACAAACTATTTTATAAACTTAATATAAATTTATAATTAAGTATCAGATTGAACATGAAAAATAAATAAGTAATCTTTAAGGAAATTTGCTTATAATTGGAGAAATGCTAGTTGAGCACATTATTAAATAAAAAATGAGTCAGTTCACAATGAAATAAATAATGGGCATCTTGGCTTATTATGAATTGCGTAGAGCAGATAGAGATGGATTTGCCAGGCCATGGTGTGATCCAGGTAGCATCAGGATCGTCTCACAGTGCTGCACTTACCACGACTCATGAGGTTCTGGTATGGGGCCAGAATGATAAAGGTCAGCTGGGCAGAGATGTATGTCCAGAAAACAAACAAATTCCTGGGTAAGGCTTTGTTCTGTGTACTACATGGCATAGACTTAAACATTAAACAATTGAAGACAGGATTCACATATGTCCCTTTAGTCCTTACGGTCTTTAATTACTTTTCAGGAGAGAAAAATGGAGAACAGACAAAGTTCTTGAATTTGGAAAATGATATCAAACTCCTTCATAGGTCTTTGCAATTTGTCCTGCATCGAAAATTTTGGGATTCAGTTCTACCAGTTTCACTCTCAATAATCAGAACTTCAAAACACAATGTTTAGTGACACTCATGACTGCATGTTGTATGCAACAATAAAGATTTAGCCAGTGTTCCCAGATAAAAAAAAAAAAAACCCAGCCAAAGCTAGAAAAAAACTAGCCCAATAACTGCCAAATCTGACAATTTTTTCCAGCCGAAACCCGCCAACCGAAAATAATCATATTTTGTTGAGGTAAATAAACAAGTGATGGGTAATAACTAATATGTCTATGGATTATTTGCCTCGCCACCCAGCAGTATGTTAGAAATGCTTATCATGTCGATGGTGTTGTGCTGTAACCATGTAACTGGAAAAAATTGACCAACTCATTTTTTTAGCTAAAAATAGTCACCACGCCTTTCCGGGGGTTCCCTATTCAAATAGGAAGTCTACACGCACTATTAATAGCAAAAAAGGCTTCGAAGCCTTCAATAGTTACAATTCTAACCGTGTATGTGGCTGTTCTAATGGTGTAACTGATTTTACTGTGGCGGAATTTTGTCGTGCTCTAGTCCTGCGTATCTCCAACTGCCTAAGTGCCCAACAATACTTTGTGTGATAACCGCGTAACAGGATTAACCGGCTTAAAGACCTGCATTTAAAAAAAAAAATATTTATTACGTCAGACAGACACGTTTTGTTTGATTAATACGACCAAAAAGATATAGTCCTGTATAAAAAAACTCGCAAAAAGATGTTTTTTGTTTCTCCTGGAAAACAATCCAAAAACCAGTTACACGGTTAGAATACAACACCATCGATATGCGATGTTTATGCGAAAATTACCTTGCCATGCAAGACTTTAAAAAAGACTCACTTTTGCTAAGTATTTCATTCTGTTGACAAGTACAAGGCATGACTTTTAAAATAAGTGGATGCTAACTCACCTTTAATCTCTTGACATTTTCCATCTTTCTAGTGTCACAAGGGAGTTTTCCAGTTAAGGAAATGCAGTTACAACATAAATACATATATATTTCCTAAAGTATTGGAGAAGATTCTCCAATTTCTCGCTGGTATGTTCAGGCATTCGGAAGTTTTCATGCGGCCATCTTGGCATTTAGCAGTCCACTGGAAGCTTCATCAAAATGTCCATAAATAACCATGCAGGTTGTCTTTATTTGAATAGATATATCTCAGCTCTGTAAAAAGAAAATCTGGTGCTTCAGTGATTCCCCTTTGTTCTGTTCAGATGCAACCCACAAGAAAGGAAAACTTTCAGTTGCTTACAAAATCTGTCAAACTAATTTTCTAGGCTGTTTGTGAACCCTGTGAGATCTCATGAACTGGATTTATTTGATTCTGTGAACCAGCATATGGCAGACAAACAGAAAAAGTGGACTGGCCAAGTTATGATTCAGCGTGTTCAATTTATTGTTCAATGAGAGAAAAGATGGAACACTGTACTGTGATCCTTAAAATAAGGTGCATTTTATTGTGGTGTGACTGAAGAGATGTGAAGACAGTATTACAATTTTTAATTTATTTATGTGTGATGAGAATTGTCACTTGAATCTCAACAGATGTACTACACGCAGTGTTTTACAGATTTCTTGTGGAAATGATCATACACTGGTGCTGAGAAGTGGTAATTAAATATCTGCACTAAGTCTGCCATCTAGTTGTGTGATAGTGTCATAGAATGCATGCTTATTATAACAAGTTGTCTTGAATTAAAAAATGTTGAAAGATATTACTTAAATTGATATCAGATCTATAAGGATACAGTTTGACAACTTCATATCTTTTAACTTTGTTTTGAAATAAAATATTTCTTTCGAAAGTGATACTGACATATATGTATTTGTTTCTTTTCTTTTATTAGGAAATATTTACTGAGGAATAGAAGGATCGGATAAAATGACATAAACATTTTTGCAGTAAATTAGTATTGACTGATATCTTTCACACTTGCCAAGTGGCTTCTTGATCACCAGCCAACGGCCCAGTCAAGGAAGGGTGAAAGACAAAGGCATCATTTCATATTTTGACAAAAGGAAATCAGTACAGTTTTTCATAATGCCAGAAATGCTCTGTAAAAATTGCTTAATATTTCATTTTCATGGCTTTTAAATTAAATTCCTTGATGGTGCTGGACAGCAACTTCATAAAATATGTACATGTATATCATCAACTTGCCATGTATTTTCACTGTAGTCCTTCTGTCTTTAGAGGGTCTTGTTGGTGTGTGGGGATCTAACGCCTATGGTCAGCTGGGTCTGGGGAGAAATTTTGGACCTTCTGTCAATGTGCCCGAAGTTGTCAACTGCCTACAAGGTATTCCAGTGAGACAAGTGGCTGCTGGAGGTTACCACAGCTTTGTCCTGACCATGGCCGGGAACCTTTATGGTTGGGGGAGAAATAGGTGAGATAACACCTTGATCCTGCTTCACTGTAGGCAGAGACAGTTACTGTAGGAATCTATCTTTGTCTTGTGCGTTCCAGCTAAAGAGGTGGTTTGTCTTCTATGCATAGTGTAACTGTATTTTGTATTTGTAGACTGCTTTGTGGCACTGGAAGTTTGTGAATATTTTTTTTTTTTTTTAGCACACAGTACTGTTCTGTGTCCAAAAGCACTCTCTTATTCTTTTTCTCACCTGTGTTTTTGCTGGGTAGAGAAGGAATTAGTTACAATGTTGTCTTGCAGAGAGATGAATATTGGCCCACCTTTGTCTGTTTTCAATCATTAATGTATGGGGTGTCTATAAAAAATGTGTCTGTGCCTATCATCCATGAAATCCTCTTTGCAACCTTATTGAACACAGCATTCAAAAAGTGATAACAGGCTGATAGCTCTCATATTTGTTTGTCTGTGACACTGACCGGGGTCAGTTACTGGCTGCCTGTCAGTCTTCGGTGTCATAGCATAGATGAAGAAAAAGTGCATTTTCTTCTGTTGTAATGGAGGTTATGGTCCTAACAATGTTTGATTCAGTGATTAATTGTTAGTTGGGATGCAACAGATAAATGCTGTTAGTGGAGGATATCAAAAGAAAAATACTTGAATATTAGTTGGTTTTGTTGTAATATGCAGAACTTGAAGTTGCCGGTATTGCCGTTAGATGCGACATAAATAAATCCCATAGACTTGTATCAATGTGAAGTATGTTTTGACCAGTTGTGTCTGTTTTAGAAAGACCTGTTCTGCAAGGGTATGTAGGTTCTTTGACCTTCTTTTTTGGCCCCTGAGATGAGACTGGGAAGCATATAACTTTAATCTGACACAGTCATGAGTAGTCCACTACCTGTGTGAGCAGACAGTACTGTGCTGCTTTGTCAGTTAGGATCACATTTTCAAAAGCATCCCGGATAGTATGTAGTGATAATGAGCTGTGTCGATGTTTAGTGGCGTGATGTATGTCTCTCAAAATATTATGGACAGATGTATTTCAAATGTTTGACAACCTATAGTCTCCTATAATGTCTAATCCACAAATGAGTGATTGATGCACACCAGAATAGTTTTTGAGGCGATTTTTTTTTTCCTGATTTTTTATGATATTACATCTTCCACACACACACACAACATAGACTGTCCAGAGCAGAAATATGCTTATCTCATAGATGATCTGTATTCCCAAACACTTTTTAATATTGCCAGAAGTTCAGTAAGTCTGCCAACATACAACAACACGTGAGCATGTCACCTATAAACTGACACAATGTTTCAACTAAAACTGTGTAGTTAATGAAATTATCACAGACATATCAGAAATTATTCCTCATTACACAGATGAAAACTGCAAACTATTTTAGCTGGCCTTTTTATGGTAACTGACAAGTGTTTATCTGCTATTAGAAATGGAAAAAATCACGAAATATAGGCAATAAATACACATGTATAGAACAAAGACAGAAGCTTGTAGAAAGCTGGGATTTGCCTAGACGCCATGAGAAGGCATGTTGCCAGTCTTTGTAGCAAAACCATGGGATGGGTTTATGGGGACTGTCGCAAATTTTATAACAAAAGATATGAATTTCAACATCAAATGCATCTCTCATGACTGCTCTCTGCTGAGCGGATCTGGTCACACTGGCCCGGCCAGGTCAACAGTCCAGCATGGGAGATGAAATAAATGTTCACAGGCTGGCAGTAACTAAGACGGGCAATTTTCACCATTTCTATATGTCATATGAAGTGCATTGTCATCAGAGTCTGGCCCCATCAGTTTGAGTACATGTGATAACTCAAATAATTTCACACCCGTTGTCTTTGATTTGAATTACAAATCTTGGATGTATCTTAATTTACATGGTAATAGTAAGTGTTCAAAGGGTGTTTACAGTTTTTGTAGATATGAAAAGATAAAATATTCTATTGTTCATAATTTGTATACAAGTTATTTGAACTTCTGGTTCCTATAAATTGAGAAGATAGTATATGAGCTTCAACCACGACAGCTGCACCTCTCACATTTTGCCTGTCTGACTATCCAGCACAGGTGATTGACAATGGAACACTGATGTAAGATATGTATGTATGCTCTAAACAGACCACGATTACTGAAGTGGGAGCTCAACTACAAGTTTTATGTAGATTATCAAATTGCAACAGACAAGACAGAGAATTATACATCTTACTGTCTACTTATTGCCATTCTGCAACAGCCTCCCAAACTAGTGCTTTATAAATCAATTGTGAAACAAGACTATTGATGAGCACTTTGCGTTTGTCTTTCAAATGAAATAAAATTGTGTAGAACAGACGATCGAGTGGCTATGTGGACTTATATATGGTGGGTTCTAGTATTTGTTAGGGATACACACACAAAAATGTTCTCCGTTGATGCTCTTTTTTATTTAAAAAAAAAACATTAAAAAAAAGCATACAAAAAAAAACAAAAAAAACCAGCCAGCCATGAGCCCAAGTTTCTCCTGTCTTGTGCTACTGCATCATAATCAGGGTCTGGGCAGTGGCACACATTGGCAAGGCTTCTTCTGATCTGTCTGTTTTCACCGGTGCTGGTCAGTTCCCGTCTCGGCATATTTGATGGAGTGCATCCTAACCCCGATATGGCATTGTATTTATAGTGCCCCCTTGGACATGGGAAGGATCAGGCCCAGTGGTCGACAATCTGAATGCTATGGCATGGGGTCTAAACCCGAATAATTGGCTGCTTGTGTACCGACACAAAAGATTCCTAGCACAGCTAATACTGTATGCATAGAAGTCAAACAGACATCCTGGTAAACTACAGAAGATACTCTATTGTCCTATCTACCTACAATTTAATAAGTGTGACCCAGGTTGGATTTATCGGTGATAAAATGCGTCTAGCTCATCGTTTATTTGAAATCCGAGGCTGTATTATTGACGATCTCACTAGGATACGTGCATCGAAGTATAATGAAATGGGTATCAATATAAAGTAGGAACTTCCTACTAAAATTCAAACTGACTACTTTTTCCAGAAACGCTGTAGTAGTTGTAATATAATTTTTCAGATGTGACCAAATAAATGAAAATTGACAAACTCGTGCGGGGTATGTTAGTCCATCAGCATGTTGTATCTCCGTTAGTTACAAAAGTTACCATGAGCACCTATATTATACAGGAAGGGTATTGCATACTCTTGAAAATGAACCCAAGCTCATGTCTTTCTGACGGTTTACAGGAAAGAAAACTTAAGGTTTAGACATGATAGAGGAGCTGGAAACCCGCTGGTCACAATTTCCAACTGACCAATCAAAATACGTGCTTCCTCACAGCAGTGTTAATAATGGGTCCTGCGCTACCGCACACAAGGGAAGTAATTCAAGTAATGGCAACCAGACAAGTGCCATAAACCTTTATGAGTAGCCATATCTTAGTCACGTAAACCGGCGCTACAATACAAACACATTATTAAAAACAAAAAATCGTTCATCCTCTCACAGTTGTACTGAGACCAAGTCTGTACTGTCTGTTGTTTACAGTAAAAAACAAAAATTCACATGTCAGTTTGTTATTATTATAAGTGTTTTTTTTCTCTACCACTAATTTTGACTAGTGATGTTCTAGGAACAGATTTGTTGTACACTTTACTCTGTGAAAATTGTACAGGAAATGAAAGCAGGACCAGGAAATAATACAGAGTTGCCAGGTCATGATGACATGTAGAAGATGAATCTTATTTATGCACATGAACATGTAATATTAGAGTATTTTCACTTTGAAACTAGAGCTCAATTTTTTTTTTTTTTGGTCTCTTCCCGAATTTCAGCTGTGGCCAACTTGGAGTGAATGATACCACAGGTAAGGATGTTTTAGTTGAAATATTTAATTGGAAAATATGTTTTGTCTTTTTCATCTGTATCACATGTAGAAGTGCAGAATTTGGAATTTGATCAATGTTTTCTTATTTTGCATGTAATCATGTTTTTGTTTAGCACCAGTCTCAGTATAGACCTTTTCATCCTACGGCTTAAAGTAAATACTCATGTCATAGAGTAGTCTTTCTTAATCTTGTTTTTTTCTGTGGAAGTTTAGATTTGAATGATCCAGTAAAAAATTCTGTGAAATGAATTCTATTGTCTTCTGTTTTGTTTGTGACAGTGTGCAGCTGCCAGCACACTAGTACCTAAAAGGTGCGTTACTTAGTTTTTGGGCGTGTTTTATTTTTCCCAGCAAATCTTGAGGGGTGTATTGTACATCATTACTGTTCAAGGTACCAGGGGATTTAAAATGACATTGATAAGTTTTTGAAAACTCATACATTCACATTGGTCAGCGATGTGTAGCATTTTGCCACATCAATTCCAGTATAAATCATTTCTATTTTCTACATGGCAAATGTTTCCGGTACTGTACAGCTTTTCCAGCAATATAGTTGGGATGCAAATTTTCATGGTCAGTCTTGATGGATGGAGGTCTATATTGCTTAAAAAGTCCAAACTGTCTCATCATTGATTATTAATGCTGTGGCCATGAAATAAAGTAGATACTTCCGTATGACCTGCACTGTATCTCAACAGACTACACAGATCCTGTGTCCTGTGACCACTTGTCTGAAGAAAACATCAAGTTTATCTGTTGTGGAGAAAACCATACAGCATTTCTTACTAAGGTCAGTTAGTGGTAAAAAACATCAATGTTAGAAACTACTGTCAGGATGGGAACTATTGAATGAGAAATTTTCTGTACTTTTGACACAATGCATCACCATCAACCACAACACACACATGATAATATAAACTTTTAGATATATTGAACAACACACAAAACAGTGTTTAATAATATTTGTTATAATTTAATTAGAAGAAAATAGAAAGAAATAAAGAAGAAAAGAAAACAAAAATATAATTTTATACACATATGTATTATATATATTATATAAGAGCTGGAAATAAGGAAATTTGGTGTTCTTTATGTCTAAATAAAGAATGCTCAACTTCCATTTATTTTGAATACAATGTAAATTCTATGAATAGAACATTTTACAGATGTTTCTGTACACATTAGTGTGAAGTTTTGTTATGTCTACCATTACATGAATCAGAAGACCATATGTGAAACATTTCAAGAGAATGGATGCTGTTTCACATGACAGAGTGGGATGTTACAAGATTGTGTAACCCATTATGTAGAATCTACCACATCAATCCTTCACCAGGACTTAAAATTATTTTAGCATTGCACTTTGTGTTTACTCAGGACATATAACCACTTGTACTTGCTTCAAAGTCATTACATTTAAGTTGCCTTAGCTGACACGCATTTGCAGAGGTGATGCAGTTGTTTTTGTCCACAGTCATTACTTCCCCTGTATTACTGTGTACTTCTTAATGTTTGATTTGTGCATTCAGGTGATGGAATTTTGCTCTCAATCTATGTATGACATAACATGGTTAAAACGTGGCAAAACCAAGGCTGGAAAAAGTTGGATGTTTGCAAAACCCTAGAAGAAACAGTTAAAAAAAAACTTTATGGTAAATTCCCCAAAAAATAAAACTAGAAAGGGGAAAAAAATGAGCTCTCTGGTTAAAAAAAAAACAAAACAAAACATCTGATATAGTGAAACAATATTGGAAAAAATTGTCTTAACAAATAACTAAACAAGAGACAGTCACTTAGCTGTTGCCGGTCTTCTCGTAGGGCAGAAAACATGTTGATGCGTGCGCTCCTTGAGTCAGATATTCATTTTGGTAAAAGTCCTGCTGCAACCCTCAAGAGTTTCTATAGCTCTGAAAAATAAGTCACGACATAATCTGATTCCTTACCAGTGTAGGTTTTCTTTGTTAAAGAGGAAGTCACAGCATCTTGTCTCCATGGTGCCAGTCAGTTACTAATTGTTTTTATCAATGGAAAGCTGTGGGTTTTCAAGAAATGCAGAATGATGATGCCTTGTGTTTCAGGATGGCCGAGTTTTCACATTTGGAGATGGCTCATGTGGTCAGCTTGGACACAACAGCTACAGCAATGAACTTTTACCCAGACAGATCCAGCAGTCACTGTCAGACAGAGAGGTCTCCCAGGTTGCTTGTGGCAGGTCAGGTTGTCCTTCAAAATCTGATCCACACATTCTTTTTTTGTCATATCCATATTTTTATCCTGCTACTGCCCAACATTGCCCTTGAAAGTTAGTGGGGAAAAGTCTAGATCTGAAACCATTCAGGTTTGTGATAGATATTGTTCGTGACATGAGCTAACCAGTTAATTTCTTAGAATTTTCTTCACTTGTAGCCATTAACCGCATAAACAAAATTTTCATCGAGTGCTTTTGAAACTAACCACACTTTGTTTCAGAGATTCGGTGATTCACAATTATGTTGAAGTTGTTGTTATTGTTGTTGTTTTTATCCCCATTTCATCTTTTTCTGCAATATGCTTGAGTTGCTTCTACTATGAGTTTTTACAATTAATTTGCCTCAGAAAACAAAGGTACATAATTTGTGCAGAACGACATATACAACATTTATATAGATGCATTTGGAAATGTTCGTAAATCATAAAACCTAACTAATGATGAAAAGTTTTATGGATTTCATTTGAGACACAGGTTAACTCCTAGCTGAAGTAACTTGTGTGCACGTAGAACTAAAAGTCTTTTTTGCTTTTGCAATTCATTAATTTAGGCTGATATTTTTACTGTTTTACAGACGTCACACGCTCGCTTATGTCCCCCAATCTGATCAGCTCTATGCCTTTGGGCATATGGAGAGTGGTCAACTTGGACTTCCCATTACAGAGAATAAGAATTGCCCATTTTTGGTGACAGACCCATGCTTTTCTGCCAGTGGATATACATCATCTCATTCCTCAGGACAAATAAACAGCCAAAGGGCACAACTCAGGATTAAAAGTATTTATGCTGGGGGAGATCACTCTTTCATCATTGCAGGAGTGAGTACACCTTCCTGAAACTTAATGATTCTACAAGAGAAAACATGATATCGTTGGCCGGCCCATCAAACCTCTGAAGTCCCGATTTACCTGTCTGGCTGATCATTCCTCCGTACTGGACTTCAGAGCTTTGCTCGCCTCTGATTCGCCCGTGATCTGGCGCATCAATCCTCTTACCTGAACAACAGAGGTTTGCGCTTCACTGATTCGCTCAGAATCTGGCCCATCAAACCTCTCGCACTAACCAGTTATATAGAGGGGTGTGTTTGCTATTTCTCAAAGCTAATGTTTACTGCAGTTTACTGCTGTTTTGATCAGCTGGTAGAAAATTAATCCTTGAAAAGATTCAAGCCTCAGTTTGATATCAGTGGCAACAATTGCCTTTCATCATCATCACCTGTTATATCATCATCGGCCTGTTATATCATCATCGGCCTGTTATATCATCATCGGCCTGTTATATCATCATCGGCCTGTTATATCATCATCGGCCTGTTATATCATCATCGGCCTGTTATATCATCATCACCTTGCAAAACTGCAAAGTTTTTTTGTTTTTTTTCTGTTTCTTTTTTTTTCATGTTTTTTTTTTCTTTTTGTCTTTTTTTGTCTTTTTTTTGGGTCTTTTTTTTGTTGTTGTTGTCAGGGATTTGTCCGGTCCTTAAAAGGAATTGCAGAGCAAGAATTGAATAGTTTACCTCTACAATTTCAAGTAACAGTGTTTTATCCTCACAATCATAATGATGGATATAGAATGTTTCAAGTACCAAATGCAATGTCGAAATGTTATTTCAGTCTATGGCGTAACGAAAAAAAAAAAATAAAAAGGAAAAATACTCTACAACTTTATAACGACCGATCTTTTTCCCCTGGAGAATTGTTTTTATTGTTCTTTTTAATGTGGCAAATTGTCATAGAAATTATATCCGTCTTTTGGCAGAACAGGTTTCATTTCTTGAAGATGACGAAATTTGTCTGTGCTGATCTTTCTTTGGGCTTCATACAGTGGTTGTGGTGCTTCATTCACTGTGAGCTTCATGTCAGGTCGAGATCTGGGAAGTGCAGACCAGACATCGTGGTGATTTAACTTAAAGTTGATGCTCCCATCTGGTAGGTATTGTAACGCCCTGATGTCCACTACCTGTGGGTCGCCAACCATTTTCCCTGGCCTTATTGAGGAAATTGCAGCGACATATCAAAATTCTGGAAGAAGTCATACGACACATAGTGCACTTTGTACGGTCGTCCTGACTTTCTGGCATGTGCAATCAGTCGTGCATAATCAGCTGGAGAGTAAATGTCGCACTGTCTTCCATTCTTCCTCAGGGCTCGTTCCACAGTTGAGTTGACGGAATCGCATTCCATTTGAGTGTGGCCTTTTCCCACAAATTTTTGAACAATGTCCTGTCCTGTCTTAGTTGCAATGTACGACAGTGCCTTTGCAAGAGTTTTGCTTCGATTCTGATAAGTGCAACCGTCGCTGTATAGAATGATCTGTTTAGACCTGGGGTGCGATGACAAATAGTTGGAGATACAGCTGGCAAATTCGTTACCAGTAAGTCCTCCCTCAACCTCATGCCATACGTAACAGTCCACATCTGAGTTAGCTAGGTTGAAAATGGTGAAATTATGAACAGTGAGCTTTGTCTTGAAATATAGCGACGAAGCTTGCAAGCTTGGAGCAAGCAGTACGGCTTGCAAATCCATGGTGATGGCGAGTACATCAGGATTTTTTACTGCAATTTCCTTGTCTGCATATTTGGCTGCCTGTGCAGCTTCGTACTTTTCTCTGTGTTGAGTAAACATCTCTTCTTCCAGATTGCCTTGCTCATGTTGAACGCACACATCACATTGATCCTTCCGGGGCATAAATAAGGCAAGGTTCTTTTCGTAAAATAGGGATGTGAAGACTTTAATACTGACGGGATTAATGTCATCCGTTTTGCAGAGCTCCTTGTATGCATCGTACAGGTCAGTCATGGACCGAAACTGTCTTTCCGTGTACATCCTTTTTGTTGGCTTTCTGCAGTAGTGGGATGGCATGGTATTCAGTTTTCCCAAGAAGTTATCTACACAGTGATTCTTTCGCTCTAAGGCCCTATCACAATAAGAAGAACGTTTCTTCCCTTGGGTTTGTTCATTAAGGCACCAGTTTCTTACTGCCCAGTCCTTGAGATCAAAAGTGCATAAAAACATTTTTGACAAACTTGTACTCTCACTCCTTTTGGTTTCAGATAATATTTAAGACGTTTTGCTTTTTGTCCGATCCATTTTTCACGGGTGTGTCGATCAAAGTCTTCACATATACTCGCTTTTCATCCCATGATTTCAAGTTTTCCCAAAATTCTTTAAAGAGAGTCTCCCGCTCAGAGTCAGGTATTTCAGAACATTGGGTTCCCTTCGATTTGCAGAAACATCTTTCTTTCATTTGTTTTGCTGCTCTGTCAGCTGAAAGGCCTTGGAGGCCTTGTCATAGCTCCTTCCAACATAGGCCTCTCTCTTGACACGCTTTGCTTTGCATAGTTTCTGGTTATACACCTGGGTCGTGTTATCGGTTGTGTGATCTGACGCTGGTGGCATGTCCACAAGAGTATTAGTTTCTGTGACAAGGGGCAGTTGATCCACAATAGGAGTTTCTACATGTAATTCCAATTGCGAAGACTCCTGAACAGCAGGGGGTTCGCTTCCTTGCTGTGATGAGCCCTGGAGGCTGGGGAGATCTGTTGTAGGTTCTAATGACCCCAGATGGTCAAGGAGTTCCGAAGTGTGATCTGAAGACTCCAGAAGGACGAGGGATTTGACTGGTCGGTTTGAAGAACCTGGGAGGTCAAGGCTATCTGTTGTAAGTTCTGATGACACCACAGGAATGGGGAGTTCGGTCGTTTCTGATGACCTCGAAAGAGCAGGAGCTTCTGTTGTGAGTTTCGAGGACCACTGAGGGGTAGGAGGTTTGGTTGGCTGTTGCGGTGACTCCACAACAGATGCTTCTGTCAGTTCCAATGAGGAATCCAACAGTTGCTAAATGGCCCCTAACGACGGAGTTTCTGAATGTAGGCTGAAAGAGTCCAACGAATGCTGAGTTTCGCCAAATACTGAACTGCCTGTCTGTGTATGGACTGTATTATGGCCAGCTCCAGATGTGCTGTAACCAGTGGCTGTAGTTCGTTGAGCATGGTAATTCTGGCCTTCTGCTGATGAGTTTAATCACGATTTCTCAAGGATGGCAGAGACATTAATTTTTGTCCCTGACTCGTCAGTGTCACTGAAGCTTAGGTGAGCATCCGGAACTTCTGAATCTAATATTTCATACAAATCCCCAGCTTCACCGAGAACGTTAGGAACTTCAGTAGTCGATGTCTGTTCGAAAATATCCTCCCGTCGTGTCTGTCACAAATCCCAGACTGGGAGATGTAATAATTATAACAGGACAACAATCACGAACGAACACGTATAACACTTAACAGAACAACCCATCAGACTCACACATTTATTAAACATAAGATAAAGATAGAAATGCAATGACATACATTATATTACTTAATTAAACTGCCGTCCACGGCCTTCTTCCCGTAAGCATACTTCCTCGGGTCCACAACCCGGTAATTACTTCTAAAGACACTTCGGCCTCAGCCTCTCCACTCAGGGTCTTAATGACACACTAGTATTCTTTCGCACCACAGTCTCTCAATAGCGCCTCCCTATGGCAATAACACCTTAGCCTCCTATAGTACCTCACGTGGCCATAGCACGTTAATAATTCAATTCACATGAGTATCTCACTCGCACAGTAATACATCCATGTCACAGTAGTACATCTTAATAGCACATTACAATCATATATACATCCCTGTCTGTGGCCAGACTGCCACGACTCATGTGCTGCGACTGTCCTACACGACAGCGTCCCTCCTGGCCTATGTGTAGCATTCGGCCCTATGCTGGCCTCTCCCCTGTGCTCACCGTAGGCGGCGCTTCGGCCCGACCCCGGCACCTACAAGAATAACATTACATTGGTATAATACCATACCATTTCTATTCACTTCACCCCTCATTACAACTCATGAAGCGTACACACAATAGTCCACCTTCCACTCGCCACACATCCTACGGTAACACACCTCCACCGTAGTACACAATACTCACTCTCGCTACAAATCCATGAACTTAACTTACATCATGGTCATAGACGAATATAATACATCAATCATAATAATTATCAATCATCGTTCCACCTACCAGTCATCACTGGAAAACACATCCCAACATATCGCTCTCAGTCACGTCTGTCCCCTGGGACCTTCTAATTTGCAGTGATAGTAGTACAGCGCTCTCGCCTCATGCAGACCCCCCCACTCACAACATGCACGCTTTTCATTACCCGTGGGCCGTGGGTTAACTTTACTCTCCCCCCTTCCCCCGTAACTATTGATCCCCGCTCACTCGCTCGTGACAGTGTCCTCTTGCTCTTTGGGGTTGACGTTAGCTTGCATGTAGGTTTTCGTTTGCTTCCACTAGCAATCGGCCTCTTTGGAGAGGAAACATGTTGTGGCTGTACTTTAAACTTTCACGTGCATATTCAGAGTTCTTCATTCATCAAAACTTTGAGGTAGAATAACTTGATTTTAAGTTCCACGGATCTTTATACGGACTTCTGCACTCTGTGCAATGCCCACCCGATCCATAGGCACATTATTACCGTGTATGACACCAAACAGCTGGCCCTGGAGGTGACAATATGGCAGGAAATACTGGCCATGCTGACCCGCAACTTTCACCATTGACTTAAAGTTATGAATAAATTTTAATGAATTTAAACGATCGTGGAGAAATGAAACGAAAGCAAATGGGATTTATCTATACCAGGACTGAGCTGACACTTTTATTGCCTAACAGAAATTCACGAACAAGAGTTATGTTATGTACTGTAATTGAGGAGAAATAAATGAAGCTAGAGATTAAATTCTTGAGTACATATAATTTCTTTTTCTTTAGTCTTTTGGGATGAGATGATAAGAGACTTAGCCCTACAGATTGGGAAGCCACACACATACACATACACACACACACAAACAGAAACGACAACTGGAAAACGTGATGTCAACTTGCATTATTTTGAATACTGTTTGAAGAAAGAAGAGCAAGAACCCTTTTGTTTTTTTCCCACAACTGGACATTAAGTCGGCATTTTCTGACAAATTTCCCCAAAATAAAAATAATGCCTCTCTCAGGCAGAAACGAATTTCCAATGACAGGCTATTTCTAACGGAAGAAATATCTTCGTCAACTATCAAAGCTGCGGTAACATTATTGTCGGCAATAGACAAACTTTAAACTTTCTTTGAAAATATCACAGAATACGTATGATAATGATGTGTACAAACATTTCTGCAAGGACAAAAGGCTCTCGGTATGTAAAAACTCTTCGCACAAAAATCCGTTTTGTTGGCTTTTTTTCCCCCAAAGATGCTCACCCATTCCATGAAAGTATGCGGCATCAAAGTGTTTTAATTGTTTGCATGTACGTGTAAATTAGCCAGAGAAAGGAAATTACTGAATAAAATAAAGCAAGGGATTATGGCACTTTGTCTGTTTTCGTACAGTATTGCTGTTTTTAGTTAATTTGATCAGATCAGAGTCTGACTCACATACCAAACAATTCACAACATAATTATTCAACATGACGAAGTGTGGACTCAGTTACATAACACTACACAACCATCCATACATAATTAATGTCACTAGTTGTGAAGAGCCGTGTCATGAACAACTAGGCGCCTTCTCGTCGCCTAACTTACGAGCTTTGATGGGCCAGATTCTGAGCGAATCAGTGAAGCGCAAACCTCTGTTGTTCAGGTAAGAGGATTGATGCGCCAGATCACGGGCGAATCAGAGGCGAGCAAAGCTCTGAAGTCCAGTACGGAGGAATTATCAGCCAGACAGGTAAATCGGGACTTCAGAGGTTTGATGGGCCAGGCGACGATATTCTCTAACCAGTTTTGCATTTGCTTCCTTTCCCAAAATGGTATGAAATCAATGGGCTTGAAATTCATCATGTTTATTGTTGGTTAATCTCAGCTTTGCTGGATTTAATTAAAAAAAAAAAAATTAGTTAATGAAAAAGCCATCTTGCAAATCATCATTTTCTGCATTGGGTTCTCGTCACAACTACAACTCTGAACTTATTACCATATCTTAACAGTTAAAATCAAAAACATTTTGTCATGTATGCTGCTGGCAGAAATCTTAAATGAAAGAAACTTGCCATGTTTAGATCTTAAACAGTTCAGTTTTAATTTTACTCCTGGCCATGTCATTTGTGAGCTGCAGCTTTTCTTAGTGTATCAAATCCTCTCTTGGATGTGTCTTTAGTCCATTATTGGGTCACAAAGGTAGCTCCTGTGGAACAGATGTCATTGTGGAACTGATGTCCCTGTGCAGAACTGATGTTGTTGTTCAGAGCTGGTGTCATTGTGGAACTGATGTCATTCAGTCCAAACTCAGACTCATATTCTGTGCATCATCAAAGAGCTGAAGATGTGTCATGCATGAAAGTTTGGGTTTGATAAATACTGTCCTTGTAACATGGTCTCATCCCAGGTCTTTTTTTTTTCTGTCTCCTTCCATGGACAATACATCATGATAAAAGACCAAAGCAGATGTTCCATGTGTAATTGCATGAAAATCTTCTTCCAAAACCTGAATAAGAAAAGCAATAGAAATGTTTCCTTCTCTGTTTCTCAGTTGTATGAACCTGCTGACTTCAGACTGGATGATTCAGCCAAGCAAATTCAACCTCTGACAGTTGAAATGTTAGGCCAGTGGAAAACTGCAGACAATTCACAAGATAATTTCACAAGGTGAGTGTCAGTGGTCCCATTAATTTGAGTGTTTAACTCATTCACCAGCTGGCTGGTGATGTTCAATAACTCACTCTGTCTTCAACACTTAGCATGCATTTGTGATTTTGGCAGGCCAGGGTGCACATGTCTTAAAGGAATATTCCACAGAAGCTGATATGGAAATAAATACAGAGTCCTGCCCAAATCTTGTTTTTATTAATGATTTTCCTCAATGTGCAAGGTATCTCTTTTGACCAGTATTCCATAAGTATGTTGAGTGTATGGTGAGGGTATTATTTGTTATATTCTGTATGTTCAGTATATGGTGAGAGTATTTTTTTGTGTTCTGTATGTTGAGTATATGTTGAGAGTCTTAAATTACGTTCTGTATGTTGAGAGTGTGTGTTGTGTTCTGTATGTTGAGTATATGTTGAGAGTATTTGTTATGGTCTGTTTTTGAGAGTATTTGTTATGTTCTGTATGCTGAGTGCTTGGGGAGATCAGTGTAAAATTTCCTTCAGTCGTCTATTACAGATCATTCTTCTACATACATCTCATTTACTACTGTCTTTCATTCATCTGCCATTCCATTCATCCATTCACTCGCTGTTTACTTAGTCTTCCATCTGTCTGTCTGTCAGTTGAGTTCTCTTTACACATGTGTTTCTGTAATGTCAGATTTATTGTGGGTTTCTTTTCATGTCACAGTGAAATGAAAGAGATATTCCAAAGTCAGTCACGTTGGAACAGTTCTTTCTTGTTACGGTAAGTGTCCATCTCTTCACCATATTTGTAAAAGTTTTTTTGTTTAATTACAGTGACATCCTAATCACCATTACCAGCTAGTTTTTGTCTGTGATTTGTGCCATACATAAAGATAAGATATATGATAGAACATTTGGCAGTTGGCTCATTCTTTATTGACAATTATGTAGAGAAATTTGGCCATTGGTTTTATCAAAACAGCCAAGTTCTATTTTCTCACTTTGAACATTGCAAATGTGTTACTTCATAAATTTTGTTATGAATATTTGGCTTAGTTGTTCACATTTTGGCTGTGACAAGTTTTAACGTCTCCGTATTGCCTAGTTGGTGTATGTTCACAGAACTTACAGCAGTGAACTCAAAAAGTCATAATGTGCCACACATGTTGATAGCACAGATTTGTGCCAGTAATGCACTCAGGAAAAGATGGCCAATGACCATGTTGAGCGGAGAAACACTCTTTTGGACCAACATCTCTAGATAAGGGAAAAACTGATGAATGCAGTGGAACACAAACAGGCCAATAGAAAGGAATACTACAGCCCCAACATATCTGAGCCCACCCACAGATGTGACCATTACGCTAGAGACTGTCACTCCTGCTCTGGCCTGTTCAGTCAAGAATGACCCTATTTCAGCAGAACAGAAAATCCAAACAAATAGGATGCAAAATTTCATGGTCATCCTTGACCAACAGAGGCCCCAACAGATTAGAATCAATCACACAAATATATTATATAATGTTAGCATGTGAATGCCAGATTAATAACCCACACATTTTATGTGCCATAACTATGCAGATCTGTACACTACATAGTTGTGATGTAATTTATTTGCCTGTTATATTATGATTACATCTATTTGATCTACAGTAATACAAATACAGTGAAACAAATGAAAATTCAATCCTCTCCAGGAATGATGAACACTGTGGATGCAGTAGTCAAAAACATGGTGTGGATATTGAGGCAGTGCAGACATTTTTTGGAGAGCTGAAAACAATATCTAATACTGTCATGATAGAAAATGTGAGTGATGAAAAATACTTTGTACTTTGCTTCTTTAATTTTACATTTTCAGTTTGCTTTATACATTCCTAAAATGTGTTTCACAGAACTATTACAGTGTCTCTGATAACTCCGGGGTACAAAATTTATTTGTTTGTTAGTGTCCTTATAACATAATAGTCATAATTACTGCATCGGCTTTGCCCAGGATAAACCTGCCGCGACACTAAATCTCCCCCCCTCCCCCCCCCCCACCCTCACCCTTACTCTCTGTCCATGTAGCTGAACAGTGGTGAACATTCAGTGTTTTCTCAATTTAGTTTCGCTTGTGACTGTTTCCATGGAAGTGCATGCCTCTCTGACATCCCACTTTCAAAAATGCATTCATGCTTTTGTAAAACCATCGCATGTCCTGATGTGCTTTCCTTGTGTCTTTTTCCTAAAACCATTACCATTCACAATTAAAATGTACCAAAAACACTGACCATTTTGACTTTGGCAGACACTTGATGGCCAAATTTGATGGGTTTGGCTCCAGCGGCTCTGGAGATTATGTTGACTCTAGTTAAACATGGAAAAACAAATCCCATGAGGAACACTAGAGCTATCAACCTTGCCAAGTGTCATGATTCGGATGTTGTTAGATCTCACGCAGAGCGTGAGTGGTTTTTACCAGGGCCATGAGAAATTGGCTGGTGGCCTTGAACGGTCCTCGCGAATTATAGTTGGTGAGTAAATAAATGTAAAGTTAAACTGTTAGATTCACGCTTGTCGGTTTTAATGTTCGTGATAAATAAGTAATGGAGTAGGGGTGAAACAAGGTGGGGATAGTTGACATTGTTAAGTATGACTAGACAAGTTTTTGCACGTTAACTGGCTGGTAGAATAGTGCAGACGTATTACTACAATTAAAATGGTGGGAGGTTTCGGCCAATGAGATTGCTGAACTAATTGGGCCAGCGGACTAGCACTGCTGGGTAGTTGGATAGTATAAAACATCGTGTAACGTTCAGATTCATTGAATACAGACGAGCAGAAGCATCGTGTCGTGAAGTATCTCCGGTTGGCCAGTACCTGAACTGTGTGGTCTGAAGACTAGAAGTCCTTGCTAATCGGACTGACTGAGCTCTAGAAAGAAAGGTCTGAGTGGGCTGACCTTTAAAAGCCCACGCTGCGCTCTTTTGATGTTCGCGCCTACCAGTAGGCGTGACCAACGGTAACATATCTTATTTGTCTAAGCATAATAGAAGTTCAGAGATAGAGAGAGAACCACAGCCTTATAGGAAGTCTAAGGAAACCCCAGCTGGCACTCGACGAACGAGTGGCCCGTATTATAGATCTATCTCCATAGTATGATTGAAGTAATATAGCACATTGTTGATGAATTGAATAGTGATTGTGCATATATATATATATAGTCTTTTGCAACTGCTTAATTACCTACAAGCCGAAGTGTGCTTCTGTAGGCTTTGAACGTACTGGGCTCCCCTAACATTCAAGCCCATATGATTTAGGGAGAGTTTGCCTGGCGACTGGCCAGTGGCGACTCAACTGTCACTTTAGATTGATATCTAGTTTCGTATAATATACCCATTTGCTATTGATTGCAGTACATCCAATAAGGAACCATAGTTGCATGAATATCATAGATTAAGTTAGTAATTAGAATTTATTGCTTTGAATATACCTCTATTGTCTTTTGTTTTGTTTATTAATATTTAAATAATAAGATGGCCTGACCGGCCTGACATAGATATACGCTCTAGTTATTTGATACTTTTCTTGTGTGGTTGTGTCCGAGTGTGAGTTAGCTGCCTCTCGTGCAGTCATAACATCCCCAAGACCCTAACTCTGCTCGTGACATCTGGAGGGGACCCCACTGACATCTGGAGAGGACCCCACTGACATCTGGAGGACACCCCATCTAGAGGATACCCTACCGTTCGTCGTGACATCTAGAGGACCCCACTGACATCTGGAAGAGGACCCCGTCAACATCTGCAGGGATACCACTCTAGACTCCACTGTTATTTATGTCATTTTTGTAGTTTATAGTTTTGTATACTGCTAATTTTTTTGTTTCTCCCCCACATGTCTGGCATGTCCTCTCGTCATTGATCCTGGGACCACTACGAGGGACTGACAGCTACTAACAGGAAAAGACAAGACCAGCGCTGTGGACCAAGGGAAAGAGCCAGTCCATTTCACCCAGTTAAGTGAACCATCTGTATTAGTCTTCGTTTGAGGGGTTCGTCGTTCCAGCTCCCCTACTTTTGACAGGCATTATTTTTTCTTTTGTGTTTAGATTAGATACGCGGGTGGTTGGAAGGGATCGAGACTCAGCATACCTCTTTTTGCCAGACTAGCAGATCTAGATGGCGTTTAAAACGGATGGGAGATATACTTTGCCTTGAATAGTTCTGTAGGGGCCTGTTATTCGTATAGATTGTTAGCGTTCTATCTTCCTCGTACTTTTAGGAAGACGTCTCTCCTGTTCTTTTTCTTACCTTTTTGTAGATAGTTTCAGGCTAGTCAGGTCTGTTGTCGTTTGTTCTTTCTGTTAGTCTCGTCTCACTCTCCATGTAATTCTTTTCCCATTATAGTGTTGCATTATTATATTTTGTATTCATACTTGCTATATTATTGCCTGGGATAAATCACGTGTCTAGGGCACGTTGAGAGATAATCTGGATATTAGAGTTGTTAGGCTTGTATAGCCAAGGAAGTTAATATCGTGAATATTGATTTATTCCGATTTATAGCAGAGGGAACGCTGCTAGGAGTGTACGGAAGATACACTGGAAATATTACATTGGTATCGTTAGTTAACGACCAATCACGGAAGCAGTAGACTGACTGCTTGAGGATTAGGAGAAATACGTGAAGGGGATAAGTGATCACTGAGATAGCTCAACCACTACTTGGTTGACTAAGACGTACAGTTTGTTGTTGATTTCGTTAATTTCGTTCATACTGCAGGAACGAACGCCCACAGAGTGCAATTAATACATTGCTTCAAGGGAGAATAAAGTTAGAGAGTTTTGATAAGTCGTCCTCGATTAGGACATTATTATATCGCATTATCGACCGGTATCATGGCCGAACTACAGAAATATTTGGAACTAGCCCAATCATTTGGCATACCGGAAGCTCAGCGTGCTTCTTGGGTAGACCAGAAACTGAAAGAAGAACGAGAAGAAAAGGCCGCGGAGAGATTACGCCTAGAAAAGGCTGCGGAACGAGAAGAAAAGGCCGCGGAGATATTACGCCAAGAAAAGGGCGCAGAGATATTACGCCAAGAAAAAGCCGCGGAACGAGACGAGAGAGCCGCGGAACGCGCGGAGAAACAGGCTCAAAGAGAGTACGAGCTCGCGTTAAAACAGTTGGAACCGAAGCAAGCCCAAACTACCGGGGCTCCGGAATTTACTTCCAATAATAAAACGAAGCCTAAATTGCCAACCTTTAATGATAAGGTTGATCGCATTGATTCCTACCTCCACCGCTTCGAACTCCATGCTGTTTGCGCGGGATGGCAGCGTAGTGAGTACACATCATGCCTCGCCAATCTTTTGACAGGGAGAGCGTTAGAAGTTTTCCATAGCCTCACTATTGATGACGCTAGGGACTATAACATTCTAAAGACCGCGCTATTAAAGCGTTTCCAACATACGGAAGATGGATTTCATAAGCGTTTCCGCGATTGCAAGCCGGAAGCATCTGAGAATTTTTCCACTTACGTGGACCGCCTCCGCCACCTACTCAGCCGTTGGACTGAGTTGGCCGGTGTGGAAGAGGGAAACTACAAGAAACTATATGATTTAATACTTAAAGACCAAATATATATGTCCTGCCACACGGACCTGGTGGCGCATTTTAAGGAACAAGCCCCCAAAACTACCGTCGAGATAACATCGATGGCGGAACAGTATGCTGCGGCTCACCCTAATCGATCGTTAGCTAAAGCTAAAGTAAGCGAACCGTGTTACGCCGGCGCTGCTACTAAGTCACCGGTACCGTCGAGACAATCAAGACAGCCCTTTCGACAGTCGCCGCAAGTTCGTCCACGGCCCGAGCTGCCGTTTAGCAGAAGGCAACCGAATCCCCATAAATTTTCTCGGGACTGGGAACCCCGATATACACGTCCTTTCCCTACCGGAGGACCGCGTAACAACTACTATCAAGCGCCCCCATTTCCTTCTTATCGAGGTACACCTCGAAGGGACGATAATCCAGTCTACTGTTATAGATGTGGCGCCAGAGGCCACATTGCGCGACAATGCAGAGTTAGATTAGATGCGGCAAATGCATGCTCTGTAGCATTCACCGAAAACCGCGGTGATAGAACTAGGAATGCCGAAACCGTCAGTAAAGTTATTCCAGTTATGTCCGCCCTCCACGAGCGAGGCGCGCTGACATTGTATGAGGGACGAGTAAACGCCATACGAGCATCCGTATTGCGAGATTCAGGCTGTACGACCGTCGGTGTACGTGAATCGCTGGTCCGTCCTGCACAACTCCTGCATCGCGATGCGACATGCATTACTTTTGGTGGTTCAGTTGAACATTTTCGTTTGGCGGAAATATATGTTGACACACCGTTTATAACTGGTGTTGTCACGGCCTGTGTGCTACCAAATCCGGTCGCCGACCTAATCGTTGGGAATATTCCCCACTTAAAGGACGTCTCCGATGGCGAACTCGAGATTTGGGACGATGATAACGACATTGCGTGTGTCACGACAAGACAACAATCGCGTCGCCAGAGTGACGACACATTACGATCGCCTGTCGTCGACTTGGATGTGACCCCCGAGATTTTTCGTAACGAACAGCGCACAGATCCATCACTAAAGCCCCTCTTTGCTAAGATTCATCCGGACAACCCGGATACAACCAGGTTCTGCCTTAAAGACGACCTCCTATATCGCGTTTTTCGGGGAAAGCGCGAAACTATTTTGCAATTGGTCATACCAAGATCATTTCGCCGAGACATCACCCGCCTCGCGCACGACACGCCATTGTCGGGCCACCAGGGCAAAGCGAGAACAAAATCGAGAGTACTGTCTCAGTTTTTTTGGCCCGGGGTTTACGGTGACATAAATAGCTATGTGTCGCGTTGCGATACATGCCAGAAAAGAACCCCCAAAGGAAAAACTTCGCGGGCACCTATACAAGAGATGCCGCCGGTTTCCACTCCATTTCAGCGAGTTGCCGTCGACATCGTCGGGCCATTACATAAGTCGGATAGAGGCCATCGGTTTATTCTATCAGTAATCGATTATGCCACCCGTTGGCCTGAGGCTATCCCGTTAAAAGAAATATCGGCCGATCACGTCGCCGAGGCATTGGTTACCATATTCACGCGCGTCGGATTCCCGTCCGAATTATTATCCGATAGAGGTCCGCAATTCACCTCCGACCTTTTCAGGAAAGTACTGGAACTCACGGGCATTAGGCAGAAACTTACGTCACCATACCATCCACAGTCCAATGGCTGTTGCGAGCGCTGGAATGCCACCATGAAAGCTATGCTGGCACGCGTTTCAGCCGATAGACCTGGTGACTGGGACCGTCGACTTCCGGCCATCTTGTTCGCATATAGGGAACTCCCAAATGCGACAACAGGTTTTTCCCCGTTTGAACTTTTATACGGTCGAAGACCACGTGGCCCGATGGCCATTTTACGCGATTTATACGCCGGTTCTGATACCGACGTTCCTGATACGCGATCCGCGTATCAGTACATAGTCGATCTCCGACATAGAATAGTTAATGCATGCGACCTGGCTCGACAATTTGCATGCGTACGGGCCAGGTCATTTATAGGATATCGCGATCAGGGTAGTCGGTTAAGAACCCTGTCAGTCGGAGATCGGGCATTGGTGCTGTTACCAGAAGCGAACAACAAGCTACTCCTCACTTGGAAAGGCCCCTTTCTAGTTAAAAAGCGACTCTCGAGAGTTAATTATCTCATTACCATCCGTGGTAACGATAAGGTGTACCATATTAATATGTTGAAAAAGTATCTTACCGATGATCAAAGTCATCACGATCATTCATGCCATGTTGTGGCCCAAGCAAACGCAGCGATGGTCACTATCGATGACAACGACCGGGAGCCATTACCTATGACTAGATCGCTCCTATCCTTGCAAGCCACAGAGGACGCGACTTCCGTTAATATCAATCCACAGCTGGATCAAAGTAAGACACAGGACATAATGGATCTTGTTCGGGAGTTTGCGCCAGTATTCACTGATTTGCCGGTAAAACATCCTTAGTTCAACACGTCATCCGGTTGCACTCGGACGTACCCGTGTTTGTTAAACCCTACCCGCGCCCGCTGCACGCGCACGACACCATACAGTCCGAGGTGGAAAAGATGCTCAGCTTAGGAGTCATTGAGCGCTTGACGAGCCCTTACTGCTCGCCGATTGTACTAGTAAAGAAAACAGACGGTTCCGTTAGGTTTTGTATCGATTACAGGAAGCTTAACGCTCTAACCATTTACGATGCTGAACCTATCCCGAATCAGGAAGATCTATTTGCGCGATTGGCCGAGTCGTCCGTGTTTTCGAAAATAGATTTGGCTAAAGGCTACTGGCAAATCCCAATGGAAGAGGCCAGTAAACAGTACGCAGCGTTTCAGACCCCTATGGGTCTCATGCAATGGAGGTTCATGCCATTCGGTCTCGTAACGGCACCAGCGACCTTTGCGAGGATGATGAACATCCTCCTGCAGCAGACACCATGCGTCCTAAGCTACTTTGACGACATTTGCGCTTTCCATACGAATTGGAAAGTCCATTTAGAGGCACTTCGTCAAGTGCTTAGTAAACTTCGAGATGCCGGGCTTACAGCTAAGCCTAGCAAAGACTTCCTGGGTTATACGCAGATTAACTTTCTGGGACATACTATCGCCAAAGGCGTCCAAACACCGGACGACAGTAAGATAAGTAAGATTTTAAAACTCCAGGCTCCTCATACTAAGAAGCAGGTTCGTAGCCTGTTAGGCTTCTTAAGCTATTATCGGAAATTCGTTCCTAATTTTTCGGCCCTTACGGCCCCGTTATACGATCTTACAAGAAAAGACCGACCCAACAAAATTATCTGGACTACGCAGTGCGCCACCGCGCTCGCGACAGTGCAGCAACTGTTCTCCAGTTCGCCGCTGCTTATCCTACCAAATATTAGGCGCACCTTCATCGTCCGCACTGACGCGTCGGACCAGGGAATTGGAGCTGTTTTGCTCCAGGAAAGAGATGGCTTATTGCGCCCGTGTATGTATGCTAGCCGGAAATTACTTCCGAGAGAGCAGAGATACGCTATCATAGAGCGAGAATGCCTGGCGATTGTATACGCCGTAGACACGTTTTCCCGCTACCTACTTATGACGGAATTCGTCATCGAGACAGACCATAAACCGTTGTTATTTCTAAAATCGAACCGAGCCAAGAACGCTCGTTTGACCAGATGGAGTCTGGCCCTTCAGGAATATCGCTTCATTATAAAGGCCATTCCTGGTGGAGACAATGTCCATGCCGACCTATTATCACGGTTACCTTAATCTTGTTGTATTTTAGTCTGTCATTATGTACTGGGGTTGGATGGGATTAGCACCTCATTCTGAGACCAAGGGATGGTATCACATATTGTTCACCCATTGTGAACACTTTTCACCTACCCCTGTGCTTTCCTTTGATCCAACAGCTATTTTACTGACGTCGACCCGTATTTTGGCCACACCAGACGTTGTTGCCCAGGGTCGAGGACGAGAAGTCATGGCAGACCAGGAGTCCAGATCCACTAATGCCATCGATGCTATTATAGTTATCTTTTCTTGATTATTATTCATTGTATGTATGCATTCCTGATGACATTCGCACAGGATCAATGTTGTACTCTAAAATTTTAGAGTTATGATTGTTAATGTCTACGTATTTAGAGGTAAGATTTAATCCTCAGAGACATAGATACTTTTGGACGGAGCCTTAAGATTTTCATGAAGTTTTGTCCATCAATGATACCCGTCCTGTAGGTTTTTTTCAACTTTTGTAGTATTCTTAGTTATTACCTAGTTAAGTTCACCTTTCGAGCAATTTCTCGACTCATGCCTTCCCCTTACGATAATAATTTATATCGTTAAAATTGCAAATTTTAACTGGGGTGGGGGATGTGTCATGATTCGGATGTTGTTAGATCTCACGCAGAGCATGAGTGGTTTTTACCAGGGCCATGAGAAATTGGCTGGTGGCCTTGAACGGTCCTCGCGAATTATAGTTGGTGAGTAAATAAATGTAAAGTTAAACTGTTAGATTCACGCTTGTCGGTTTTAATGTTCGTGATAAATAAGTAATGGAGTAGGGGTGAAACAAGGTGGGGATAGTTGACATTGTTAAGTATGACTAGACAAGTTTTTGCACGTTAACTGGCTGGTAGAATAGTGCAGACGTATTACTACAATTAAAATGGTGGGAGGTTTCGGCCAATGAGATTGCTGAACTAATTGGGCCAGCGGACTAGCACTGCTGGGTAGTTGGATAGTATAAAACATCGTGTAACGTTCAGATTCATTGAATACAGACGAGCAGAAGCATCGTGTCGTGAAGTATCTCCGGTTGGCCAGTACCTGAACTGTGTGGTCTGAAGACTAGAAGTCCTTGCTAATCGGACTGACTGAGCTCTAGAAAGAAAGGTCTGAGTGGGCTGACCTTTAAAAGCCCACGCTGCGCTCTTTTGATGTTCGCGCCTACCAGTAGGCGTGACCAACGGTAACATATCTTATTTGTCTAAGCATAATAGAAGTTCAGAGATAGAGAGAGAACCACAGCCTCATAGGAAGTCTAAGGAAACCCCAGCTGGCACTCGACGAACGAGTGGCCCGTATTATAGATCTATCTCCATAGTATGATTGAAGTAATATAGCACATTGTTGATGAATTGAATAGTGATTGTGCATATATATATATATAGTCTTTTGCAACTGCTTAATTACCTACAAGCCGAAGTGTGCTTCTGTAGGCTTTGAACGTACTGGGCTCCCCTAACATTCAAGCCCATATGATTTAGGGAGAGTTTGCCTGGCGACTGGCCAGTGGCGACTCAACTGTCACTTTAGATTGATATCTAGTTTCGTATAATATACCCATTTGCTATTGATTGCAGTACATCCAATAAGGAACCATAGTTACATGAATATCATAGATTAAGTTAGTAATTAGAATTTATTGCTTTGAATATACCTCTATTGTCTTTTGTTTTGTTTATTAATATTTAAATAATAAGATGGCCTGACCGGCCTGACATAGATATACGCTCTAGTTATTTGATACTTTTCTTGTGTGGTTGTGTCCGAGTGTGAGTTAGCTGCCTCTCGTGCAGTCATAACATCCCCAAGACCCTAACTCTGCTTGTGACACCAAGAAAATGGACATTTTCTTTCCAGATTTCTGTCTTTCTTTCCATTATTTCTCCTTTCAATACATTTTGAGGCATTAGATTATCAATAGGCATTCCAAGGCATTTATTTTGCACACACACTCACACATGCATGCGTGCGCACGCACACACACACATACACACACACCAATACATATAACATGTACATACACACTGATATGCCAGACATGCATATATTCACACATTCATCAGTGTTGCAATATTTAAGATGGAAAGTGAATGATTCATGACTGTGGAATTCTTTAGTGATTTTCAGTCTAAACAATTTTTACCAGTATAAATGCAAGTTCTTAATTGTTTATTGCAGATCAGAAGTAACATCGAATCGCTGCTGAAGCTGTTGCCTGCAGACCCTGCTGGCGTGGAAGCTCTGCGTATTTATCTGATCCTACCTGAGTGCCAAATGTTTCAGGACCCACAGCTGTGTAGCTCCATCATCTACTGGTTTGCCAAGAAACTGCTTTCCTTGGACAAGAGAGCCCTTGATGCACTTGGTAAACATTTTATATTCTCAAAATGTGTGGGACACTTTTTGCATATATAGCTTGTCTTTCCATTAAATTTGTTGCATGAAAGGGACAGGGATGAACTCGTTTCATGATTACAGGCATGTTTTAGACAAACTGCCCATGTTTATTCAATGAAAATTGTGTGCATGCTTGGTTTGAAAAAAGGGAGTACATTTGTAAATTTTTAAATATCTTCTTGATAAATGGTGGTCAAGCTTGCAAGGGAGTACATTTGTAAATTTTTTAATACGATACCTTCATGATAAATGGTTGACAAGCTTGCATATTGCGTGAATCTTCAGTAAAAGGCAAAGTGTTGTCAGTAAAAGGCAAAGTATGAGATATTTGCATACCTGTATTGGTTACTGAGAGGATTGATCCTGATTTACAGGTGGAAACAGCCAGCACTTCACTCCAATCGTTTTTTAAAATAAGAAAAAGGGAGAGGGAGAACAATGAATGTTTCATTGAGTCCTGAATTCACACTCTTTTTGATATTGACAGATATGAGTGACTTAATTGTGCACCTACTGTAGCATAATACAGTATTTAGCTTGTGCTAGCTAGATTTAATTTTTTTTCTCCCAGATTTTTAGAAGAGAAAAAGAGAGAGGGGGCAAAGGACTGCTCCTGTCTTTTAGTTCTTTCCTGAATGCACTCATGAGATTATTTATTTTCTTTGATACAGTATCCCTGTTTGCTTGAGGAGCAAACTGTTTACAAAATTCTACAAGTTTTTCAAATGCTTTTTCTCTTAAAAATTTATTACTGTAGTCTTTTGACTTGATTTTCCATCCGTAGAACGATAGATTTCAATGAACTGTCAAAAATTGATTCTTTGCATCATGACTCCATAATGTAAATTGTATTTCAATGAAATAAAATCACAAGAATAGACCTAGAAGGACAGCACAAGCACAGCACTTTACTACACTATGCCAAGCCGGGTAAAAAACAACAAAATGACAAGGGTGATCACTGTCCACACATGAACAAAACACACGTGACACAGTCATGAAAAAAAAAAAGACAATTTCTTTCTTTAAAATACAGCAATAAAAACAGTTACTCGCGAGTCAAATTGTTAATTTTGATACGCTGATTCCAAATTTGATATTATTTTTACGATAGGATGTAATTTTCGATAAGTTCGTGAAAGGGCATTGTATCGCTGGTGGGGAAAACTTCAACAAAGATATGTCACCCCGTCAACCACTTCCTGTTCCCAGCAGGCAGTCCGGGCGCAAAAAAATCAGGTGGTGCCTGATTTTCAGGGTGCGAGGACGTATGCAAGGACTGACTGACGACTTCAGCCAATTTTCTTATTACATGATAAGGATGGACTGTTTTTTTGTCTGTTTCAACTGTACGTGACATACCCCTTTAAGGGGAGAGAACTGCCGAAGCAGTGATGCAGCTTGCAGGCATTTTCAAAAATCTGAACAAAATTTATTTTAGCTATATTTAATGAGGTGAACTCTGGAAAAGTGCTGAGTTTGAAGGGATGAGTCTGTTATTGCCCCTGAATTAACAAGCACTCCCTTTCTCCTCCTCTTCTTCCTCTTTTACCAACATCTTTTAGTGCAAACGACAAGTTGGATGAAATTGAAAGAACTAACAGATAGTGCAGAAGCAGCCAAGACCAAGAAGCATTCAGTATGAAGAATAGAGAGCCAACAGCTTTATGCCGAGATCCTAGAGAAACATAGATTTGTGCCAGTGCATATTCATCCCCATAATTATTGTAAATTATTGCATGCAATTTGCAGATTCATGGTGGTCGTCTTCCAATGGAAAAGAAGAGCCTTTCTTTGAGACATTGGTTGAAGTAAGTATTGGATGTGTTTAGGTATGTTTCATTTATTGTAGCAGAAACTGCTTTATCTGTTTTTGTTTTGGAAAAATGTTTGATTTGAACTTTTTAAACTGATCCTTGAGGTTCGTATGGGCAAACTTTTCACTACTGTATCCAGAAATTGAATTGAATTCACAAATCTCCAAGTGTGACATGTCTTGTTATTTAATTTGCAATGATAGATAATTAATGTTGGAAGATGCTTTGCTTTGAAATTTTTTCATGCATAATGCATGTATGTTTAACATGAGCCCAAAGAATTTATATTCTGTAGGTGTCAAAAGTTGCAACTGTTTTTGCTGTGTCTATTAAATTTTGTCACTGTACAGATTTAGGGCTTTGGTAGGAGTCAAATAACTGTTTGAGATTTATCATTCTTTATTTCAGATCTACAAAAAGTATTTGCAATATCTGCTTGGGCAGACAAGTCCAAGAAATTCACCAGAGGTACAGGGCATAAACAGTTCTTGAACATCAGAGCCTAATTTTATTGATATCATGACACTTGATGCATTAAGTCACCTTTTTACATACAGTTAGTGAAGTCATGATCATGTGCATATGTATAATACATAAGACTTGTTCTTTTTATCAGTTTGTAGAATGTCTATTAGAACATGCTCATTTTTGTTATATTTGTATGGTCAAATTGTTTAATTCTTCACATATCAGTAATAAAAAGAGAAGGAAGACGTATATATAACTGAATTGATAGTGAGAAATACTAAAAGTTTCCAGGAAATGTGTTCATCTTATCAATATTATTAACTTTTGTGGCACTTTTTTGAAGCCCTACAGAAATGCTCTGATCACTTAAACACAGTATTGATACAAAAATAACAGGAAGAATTGTTTTGTCATTGTAAATGAAGACTCAGAGAATTGTGTTTTTAAATTTTTTCTAACATTTAACCAATTCATTCTTTATTAGGTCGATGACAGACAAGTAGGGTATTTTGCTACATGCCTGGAAATGCTGGAGATGCTTAACAAGGTAAACTTATATCACGCCTGGCCTTGTTCTTCTCTTGTTAAACTTCTGCTGAGAATGTTCTCATCTCTACACAATCAAATTAGAAATCCACACATACGGCTGTAAGAAAAAAGGAATCTACTCTAAAATAAAATCGTTCTCTTTTCTTTCCATTTGGAATTATGTGCATAAGTTTTTAGATTGTTTTTTCTTTTTCTCGTGTTTTTTTTCTACAAAACAATGCACTAGAAGAAAAATAATGTCAATTTAATGTATATGAACTGTGAGGAGCACCCTGGCAGTGTGGGTGGATTGAACAGTCAATTCAGTGTGTTTGTTTGCTTTGTTGCTACATGCTTAGTTTTATCTGATTTTTTATAATTTGAGGAAATTCTACCGTAGATAGGGCATGATGATGATTGAAACATTGTTTTTATCGATACAGACCTCCCAAGTCTCCCTATTTTTATAATTATTATTATTATTATTTTTTTATATAAACCTTCCATTAGTTCAGTTTGAATTAAAAATAGTAATGCCGTTCAACAAACTGGCAAGTGATTTTCTTACACTGAGAGCATTACACTATTAACACTGAGAGCATTACAGCTTCTTACACTGAGAGCATTACAGCTTCTTAAACTGAGTACATTACAACTTCTTACACTGAGTACATTACAACTTCTTACACTGAGTACATAACAGCTTCTTACACTGAGAGCATTACAGCTTCTTATACTGAGAGCATTGCAGATTCCTACACTGAGTACATCATTGCATTAAGTACGTTACAGCTTCTTACACTGAGAGGATTACAGCTTCATACACTGAGAATATTACAGCTTCTTACACTGAGAGCATTAGAGCTTCCTACACTGAGAGCATTGCAGCTTCTTACACTGAGAGCATTGCAGCTTCTTACTCTGAGTACATAACAACTTCTTACACCGAGAGCATTACAACTTGTTACACTGAGTACAGTACAACTTCTTACACTGAGAGCATTACAACTTCTTACACTGTGTACATTATAACTTCTTACACTGAGTACATTATAACTTCTTACACTGAGAGCATTGCAGCTTCTTACACTGAGTACATTACAACTTCTTACACTGAGTACATTACAACTTTTTACACTGAGAGCATTGCAGCTTCTTACACTGAGTACATAACAACTTCTTACACCGAGAGCATTACAACATGTTACACAGAGTAAAGTACAACTTCTTACACTGAGAGCATTACAACTTCTTACCCTGAGTACATTACAACTTCTTACAGTGAAATCATTGCAGCTTCTTACTCTTAGAATATTACAACTTCTTACACGGAGTTCACTACAACTTCTTACAGTGAAAGCATTGTAGCTTCTTACTCTTAGAATATTACAACTTCTTACACTGTGTACATTATAAATTCTTACAGTGAAAGCATTGCAGCTTCTTAGACTGAGTACATTACAACTTCTTACACGGAGTTCATTACAACTTCTTACAGTGAAAGCATTGCAACTTCTTACACGAAGTTCATTACAACTTTTTACAGTGAAAGCATTGCAACTTCTTACACTGAGTACATTACAACTTCTTACACGGAGTTCATTACAACTTCTTACAGTGAATGCATTGCAGCTTCTTACACTGAGTACATTACAACTTCTTACATGGAGTTCACTACAACTTCTTACAGTGAAAGCATTGCAGCTTCTTACACTTAGTACATTACAACTTCTTATACTGTGTACATTACAACTTCTTACAGTGAAAGCATTGCAGCTTCTTACACTGAGTACATTACAGCTTCTTATACTGAGTACATTACAACTTCTTACACGGAGTTCATTACAACTTCTTACAGTGAAAGCATTGCAGCTTCATACACTGAGTACATTACAACAAAGAATGCAAAACAACATTGCAAGAGTTTGCTCATCCTCATTTCTGTCATGGCAGATGTTATTTCATCCCAAGTAGCCAGACACAAAACGACCATCGGCATGGATCCATTCTGATTGTAATTTGACAACTTGTATGTATTACAGGTGAATGAAGCTCACCAGATTGTCTTGCATGACAAATTCCATGTGCCAGAGTTGAAAGACAAAGTCAGTTTATGTGATGAGTACATCAAGTGGCTGCAGAGAAACTCAGGTGGCAGTCAGATAGGTGGAATCAAGGTACAAGACAGTCATATGTTTAGTAGGAATGTTGAGTATATCTGGAAAAAGCTGTATTTGCTTGTTTCAGTCAGTGGATGGGTGTGTGTGTGTCTGGAAAGGGGGGGGGGGGGTTGCTTTGCTGAAAGCTTTTGAAATTTTTTTCTTGTTAGTCACATTTTGTACCTGCTCAGTAAATGAGCAATTGACAGAGGTAAATTTTCATTACTAAATAAATAATCTGAGTGGACAAAAAAAAAAAGTGAAAAATGCTTTTAAAGGAGTGAGGGAAAAAATATGCAATAATTCTGATATGGACAATTTAATAAATGGCAAAAGTTTGAATTTGTACTGACTTGACTCGCGTGAAATCTCCAAGATGATGAATATTCTAGTCTTAAACATGAACCTCTAATAAATAAGGGTAAACCATTATTAATGTGTTTTAATTAGTGGATTTCTCGAATGAAGCTGTTCGTTTGTTTGTTTATGGGTGGAAATGTGAGCAAATCTTGTTGAAAGTTTTTTCCATGATTGGACAGATTTTCTTTATGTTCCCAGGGATTGTATTTTTGTGACTTTCTATTCCTGTTTGATTTGGAAGCCAAAAGCAGCCTTCTCCAGATTGATGCAGCTCTGCAGATGGAGGTAAGAGAGAAATGGCATGCAGAGAAGTGGCTGGTCTGTCTGGGGTTAGTGTGCTGAGAACTAAGGCCAAGATATCTGGTTCAATCTGAGCTCATACAGGATGTCTGACCTGTGCAGGTCCAGATTAGTGAAGCAAGATTGTTTTAGTGAGTGTGAATGACCTGAGCAGGCAGGTGTGCTGTAAAATCTTTCATCAAGTATTTTTTGTGCGTGTGTCTGTATATGATTGCAAAAGGAGTGAAAAGTTAGAAGTTATACAGTCCACTAATATCTCCAGAACATGGATGAAAGTTGGCTGGAAAAATACAGCATGGCCGGAACTTTAACCCTTGCAGTGTTTGGGCCATGATTTCGTGTTTTTCTTTCTCACTGTCCACTATTGATAAGACCACGATACCACGGTCCTCTCTTCCTTTGTCCCAGTTGTTAAGTCCACAATATCTTGGTTGCTTGTCCCTTGTTCGTCAATGATAAGGCCAAGAATTCATGTTATTACTTCCTTGGGGCCTACTTGGTAAGCCCACAGATATCTTGGTTTGTGACATAGTCTTCCATTTTTAATGCTTAAGTAGCAGGCATTTCCTGGAGCTTGAGCAGGCGTGTCAACAGAGGGACAATCGGGAGCAGATTTCTGTATCATTTCAAAGGGTTAACTGCATTCCTCATGCCACGCTGGGAATTTGTTTCAAAGAATATTAGTACACGTTTATGTTGCGTGTAGTGCTTGCAGTTGCACAAAGACATGGGTTATGAGAACAAAGTCGTGTGCCGTGAGTACAAAGAGGACCTACTGATAGTAACAGCCCACAGATCATCATGACATCAGAAGGTAGGTCTCTACCCTGTGCACCACCTTTGGTGCAGGAGAACTGTAAGCTGCAAGCGTAAATATGTGTTTGCAGGATTTTTGTTTCAGTGGTTTTTGGGAAGGTAATTTGATTTCACTTTCCCCCATGCTCCAGAAAGCCATCGAGGATGAATGGCAGCAGAAACTGACCAGTGGACGCAATGATTTTGACGTGACTGCAAAGACTTTCCACCCTGGCAGTCCTTGTCTATATTTGACAGTGTCAAGAGACAACATTGTCCAGGATACCTTGAGACAGTTACAGCACAGGGAGGCTGGAGACTTCAAAAAACCCTTGAAGGTTTTCAGTTGATCTTTTGTTCATTTTGTTGGAAATTTTTGCAAAGCTCCTTTTTTTAAACTTTTTTTTTTATTACCTAGAGGCTATTAATATTTACCTGCCCTCCAGTAGCATTCAGAACAGTGTGTTTTTCCCAGACCACGGGAACAGTGTGTATAATACACTCATGGGCATTGGAGACTGTAAAATATGGCCAGATCTGATTTGATAGAATCTATTTGGGAGAGGCCGGGGTGGAGAGAAGGGACAGGGAGAGAAAGGAGAGGGGTTGGGGGTGGGGGTGGAAGCAGGTTTGTCTGGGGCAAAGCTGGAGGTTAATTATACTTGTTTAAAATAAAAAGAAAATCAGAAAATGTCAGTTAATTTTCAGTGACCGTTTCATAGGGAGGTATAAGACAGAGAAACTGGTGACAACTGAAAAGATGGATGGAAAGATAGGAAATGGCAATCAAAGGGAACATTTTTATATGGTCCAGCAAAATGTGCTCAGCCATAGTACATGTAGTTCTAACAGTTAAAAATGTCAGAGAGGAGTGAAACTGCAGCATTTGATGATGTCAATTCATGAAGATTTTTTTAGTGTAGCGTCTCTAGATGTCGTTCCTACAGCACAAAACTTGGTGAGCAGATAGATCAGTTTGACCAGGACTTACTAACATCAACAGTGTCTTGTGATTTGCTCTGTGATTTATGTGAATAATCCTGACTTTGCTTTTCCTTTGTTGTAGGTGAGGTTTATAGGGGAACTGGCAGCAGATGGTGGAGGAGTCAGAAAGGTGAGCACACATACACAGCTGAACTCACTTGATGCAATTTATATTTCTTATTGTTGTTTTGTTCTGCATGTTGGGATTATTAAATCCACACATTTTCAGTATCTTTTCTCTTTGATTCGTAGGTTCTTCTATCTCTAAATTTACAAGTGTGTCTCATTTCCTGTTGTCTAGATACTTGGAGACCATCAGTTTGACTACATGCTCAGCTCAGTGTTGTCCCATCTATTCTGTAGGGCATCAAAGATACAATTTTTAGTTCTTTTGCCCTTTGGTAATCTCAGCCGTTCTTTGGTAGTTTTAGATAAGTTCCAATTATAAGATAAGAAATTGATTTATCCCCATACAAAAGCTTGACATCTACACAGTTTGAATATCTGGAATGAAATAAATAACGTGCACAAGAATAAATGGATCTTTCTTTCTACTTGAACCCACATGTACAAGGCAGTTCATGAAGCATCACACTTTTAGCGTGATCCCCAGTTCATTTATCAAATTTGACTCCAATTCTAAACAAAGCTGTTCCCAATTAAGCACACACAATGTACAAAATACTTGTAAAGTATTGCTTACAAGTATATCATGTCACATTGCCCTTGAGTCCAGCACTCTAGAGCTATCACACACTCAACTACCACTTGTGGCCTTGAAACGCATTCACTTTTACACTACAGAAGACCCAAACTTTCCCCAGTGTAGTAAATGACCTCTGTCTATCCCTGCTCTTTGCTCGCTCATTTATTCTCTTGTTTCTTGCTATTTTTCTCAGCCCTGCCAGGTGACCCTAAGTTTACAGGAGTGCTCAGTATTTTGGGTATCGGGGGAGGGACATGAGAAATCATTTTTTTGTGAAGAAGAAATTCCTGTCAGGTTTGCAAATAAAGGCCAGTCCAGTTAAGTGCAAGATGGTGTGCAGAAATTACATGATGTGATCTGTGAATTGTGTCACAGTGTTTAGTACTACTATCAAGTATCAGTGTTCTCCTTTTTGTGGAGCGGAAGTCATAACCATTTGGCAGTCGCAGTTTGCCTTCATAAGACACAGGTTCAGGTACCCCTTGAGGTGTCCTTTATTGGACTGGTCATTGCAGGTACCCGTTGAGGTGTCCTTCATTGTAGTTGGTCATTTTGTTGCCTGGTCTGTTTTCTTTTAATCTTCTGTCATTTATTCAACAGGAGTTTTTCAGGTTGTTGTTACAAGAAGTGCTGGAACCTGAGTACGGCATGTTTGTTGCAGTGGAAGATTCAGAACTTCTGTGGTTCAATGTGAGCAGGATTTGTCCACCTTTTGTCATCATTTCATTGCTATGTTCATTGTTTATCATACCTCATTGTCTCAGATAGTCATAACAAAAGGATATAATGGCATTTCATCCCAGGCTTTTATTTGTTATTCTTAGAGGAATGCCTTTGCACCTGTTAGCTTTATAGTACTGGTATGGCTCAATTTGTTTAACCGACAAGTCATTTGTACAGCATAATCAGAATGAGACTGGATGTGGGAATTATTTTGTCTGATCACAAGAAAGTTTTATAGATTATTAAATCTGCTCAGTGGAGTTTGCAAATTGTTTTGTGCTATTCAAATGGTGTGAAATCTCATGGTTTTGTTGTGAAGAGTTTTTGAATGTGCAAAATTCTATTCAAGATATTTGGAAATAATTATTATAATGTATTTAAAGGGTGTCAGATTTGTATTCATCTATTGTCAGAGCTCAGCAGAGCCCGAAAAGTTCAAAATGATTGGAATTCTATGTGGACTGGCCATTTACAACTTCACTGTCACCGACCTTCATTTTCCCAGTGCTTTGTACAAGAAGTTACTCAAAAAGTGAGATTTTGTGCACTTGTGTGTGCTCTGACATGGCAATGGTGCAGAGGGGGTGGAGAGAATAGAGAAGAAAGGTTGACGTAGAGGATGAAGGAGATGGAGAGGCGGAGGGTAAACTTGAAAAATGAAAATGTCTGAGCAGGGAGAAATGGTCAAAATTAAAATTTGCATGTTAGTCAGGATTTGCAGAGTGAGAGAATTATCTGAATTTCCAGCTACCGTTGCACTTTAACTTGTCAGACATTTCAGCTTAAAACTCAACTTTTCTTTTTTGTTAGAAAAAAATTCACTTGTGTTTTCTTTTCTGTTGGGGGGTGGGGGGTGTGGGGGGGGGGGGTACACGACATACAGGGATTTAACTGATTTAATTGACAGGGGAGGTTTCTGGTACATTTTGGTATTTAACTGATGGGGCAGGGTTACTCTGCCTCCTGGCTTGATGTTAATAATAAATGCAAATATGAAATTAAGACAGGATGTCAGTATCATTTCATGAGGATGTAATGACATCGGTTTGCATACCACCTCATACATAATCTGTTAGTCTTTCAACAGTGAAAATTGTTTCATTCTTTAGAGACACAAATTATGAATTAATATCAAACTGACAATGATTGGAGATAGAAAAAAATCACGAGTTACTTTATGTTCTTTGTACTACATGAAGCACCACTGATTATCCGTTTAAGCTCCTTGGCTGTATGTTGTTGTTTCCACAGGTGTGTCACACTGAAAGACCTGAGCCAGCTCAGCCCAGTCATGGGAAGGTATGTCATCTTTAGAATGAAAACATCAGTATCAGGTGAAAGCCATTGTTTCTCGAGGTATTTAGCCTAATAAAACTATTGGCCCCAAATCTATATGAAGTTCTTCATACTTAATCTTAAATTCTGTTGGTCAGTTCAGGGGTCAGTTCAAATGTGCATGAAGGGGCATCACTGACGAATCCAATAGAAGTCAATTTGAAATGATTGTCTGTAATGTGTACACATGAATATTCAGAGCTCATTGACAAATACAGTAATTTTAATAAAATTCTACTGCATTTTTTTAAAGCTAAATGTGAAATGTACTTTCTTTTTTTTCATTTGGGAAGAAAATAAACAGACAACATACAGAAAGTTTTACAGAGATTTAACTCTACTCAACTGGGTGCATAATGTCAAAATGTGGCAAAAAGAAAAAGTTGTATGTAGCAAACCCTTGTATAAGAAATGCTGTGTTCTTTTTTTCATAATACTGGGCAGATAATGTTGACTGCAAGCCTGTATTAACATAAGAATAACTTTATTATGGCATGAAGGAAATTCATTTTTCACAGAGGTTTAAGAGCATAATATTTGATTCACACATGTCACATGTTATCACATAAATATGTCACAACTTAATACATGTAACAAATACATTTATAACATGTGAAGTAAGTGGCATAGAACCTGAAGTAACACGACACAGATCTAACTGGAATGCGTTGTTGTGGGGAATTGCAGATGACAGGAACAATATTCTATAGTGTTCTGTGTTTGCTTTGATGTGTATTATTGCAGTGTTCCTGGATGATCTAAAATTTGATCAAAGTATTTAAATTAAAATTTATGAGTTAAAATGTTACAGGAGAAGGCATAATTTGCTGTTTCTATCATTTCTGACCTTGTGCTTTCTGTCACACAAAATAAAACATAGCAGCCATGCTCAAGATTTAATTTTTCTCTTGTTAAACTTTAAGGTAAATACAATAGTTGTTAATTATTTTGATTTGTGAGTCGAGATCTGTGTCAAATACTGGCTTGTGACCATTGTAACTGTGTCGGGAAAATGTTTTACATGATACAAGTCTGAGAATGGGGGGGCGAAATATCCTAACTGGTAATTCTGCATTTCAGGACATTACAGAGCGTGAAGCACTTTAAAGAAGATGAAATTAACAAACTGAAGGACATGTTTGAGCTTACATTTGAGTGTGTGAGTTGAATTTCAATTGTTTCAACTTTTTTGCTGTCCCAGAATTGGATTGATCGAGATTAACTCTTTATTTTCTTTCTTTTTCATTTCTCATCTTAGTTTCTTATGACTGCAGAGACATTTGTATGGTAACAAACTTGTGACTGATTCTTCATCAATGCAATGAAAATCCTGGAAATGGACAAAACATAAATTTCTTATAAGCATTTATTAGTTTAATCTTTGAAATTAATGTCTATAATATTGTGGTAGATTGCAGTAGGGACATTTTTCGTTCCATGAAGTATTGTCTAAGGCAATGGTCGGCAACATTTTTCACGCAATGGGTGTGTGGTGGTCAGCTATGTAATATCAGTGTCTGTGGGAAGCAGATGCAGATTACTCCCCTCACACATCTGAAACCCGTTTCTCTGTTTCTGAGATGCCTTTACGCTGCACTTATACCTTTTCCTACAAAATACAAAAAGCTGGGGGAAAAGGACACTAGAGGCAGAAGGAACGTCCTTCCAGAGGGAAGAATAGATGTTCTGGTATTTTATCCAGAAACATTGTAGCCCTCCTGTTTGAAATGACCTGACCTTCCATGCAGTTCTGGAAATCTAGCAATTCGTCAGCCCGGTATACAAATGTTCTTTCTCCCTTGACTCCACTTTCGACTCCAAGTTGGCTTCAAAGTTTGAGCCACTTGAAACAAGGAATGATGAAATTATAGAAATGTTGAGTATTATCATCTATATAAGGACAACATTTTGACTTAAAATTAATAGAAGATTGGTCACATGTCAGGTGAAGTCCACTGATGATATCCAATTTTTTTGCGAAATTTGGACATATGATATCCTTTGTCCGGCCAGCGTCTTAAAAAAAAGCCACATTCTTGTGGCCGTACCGTATAAAAGCGTAATGTACTACCACAGCCAGTGTTTACATTATGGAACGGGGTGTCGTTTGGCCGGCCGATTTGTCTGTTTTGCACTTTTTCTGAACGCTGTAACAGAACGATTGTTCCTTCAATCAGCCCGAAATTCACACGAGGCACTCATTAATACATGTTCTAAGTGCATGCTTAATTTTATGAATGTAAGTTTCATAGAAACTGATGTGCGAAGACTCAAAGTATCCGTGTTGAAGCTTTTCCTGCGTTCCACTGCATGTTGTGCAAATGGTAGGATTTGAAAACTATTTCTTGTTGCGTTCCTTTTCAATGAATTTGTTTATATTTCCGTGTATGCATTAAAAAGTGGTTGGTGACACCTGGTTTTAAATTTAAAGACAGTGTCTTTACCCTGAATGTGGTTATTAACTTTTAAAGAGGGATAAAAAAAATCCGCTTTGTTACGCTCTGGCCGGTTTTATCTCCGCCATTTTATACATGTCTCATTTGGCCAGACCGTACTAAAGCGTATCGCCACCATAGCCTCCCTGCCCGTGAAGGCTGTTCGAGTGCCCGGGCAGCCTGTAGGCTTAATGGTGACACATCGGGGTGTAACATTTCTTAAATATTACCATACAGATTCTGTTTGGAGGAGAGATTTGTAAAGACACGAAGACTACAGGATTATACTTATAGATTCCACTCCAGACTAGTAGACGGAGCACTAAAAATACGTGTTTTATTGTTTAAAAGCGCCATACAAAGTACTATAGACTGTTAGCCGACTGGGAGTGATAAAAATGTTTTAGACATGTTCCAGTAAGGCACTGTTAAGATCGCCAGCCTTTTCACACATAGAGTCTAGATATAGATGTACATAAAAACATATAAGACAAACATTCTTAAACAAATAATATTAAAGGCTGCTTTTATTTTAAATGAATGTGTCCAGGTAACTCTTCGTCAAAAATTGATGCAGTACACCAAGTTTCATTTTTTATGTCGTAGTCGTGAAGTTTAGCTGCTTACATGTTCAACCTCTAGCTCAATTATAGTATAAGATAACAGACAGCTAGATGCAATCAATCATTGCCACCCTGGGGACCCTTTCTCAACGTACTGCTGTTGGTAGGAATGAGTTTCCATTTTTTTTTTCTAAGCACTTGTGGGCTTAATCACAGACAAGTAAGATTACCTGTCAAGTCTACAAGAAAAAAAAAACTGCAGAGAATTACAAGTATTCAACTCTTATTACTCTTAAGATGATTTCTAAGAGACAACAGGGTCATTTTTTATTTTAGCCCTAAAAATGAGAAAATACCCTTAAAATGCATGTGTACGACGCTTAAGGAAATCATAATCAGGTAGGAAGTTTGTCAAAGAAAAAACACTGTATAGGTGAATAACCAGTCGTAGTCAAACATCAATGGAAAGAACCGAGTGAAGAAAACAAAATCAACTTGATTTGACTGATTGTCTTCCAATATTAAAAAGCACAAACAAACACTGTTCTATAGCCAGTGCTAGTACTGGGCATCGCGAGTGATTTTTAGCTTTCGAGGTGATCTGCATAAACGGGCCGATGTTGTCACTACAGGCTGGCGTGAAAATGGCGAGGACGAACGTGCTGACTCTGCAATGGCATCGTCCGTTTGGGTGAAGCTAAGGCGTCACGTTTGGCAACAAGATTTGAAGAGGATGAGATCTTGCAAGCTTTTTCGTGGTACATGTACTGCCAGAAACAGTCCTGGTGCAAATGAATCTGGCACTGTAGACACCCATCCCTCGTTTCCTTTGCTTTGCCGCTTCTTGTCCTTATCTTGTGCTTCATGCAGAGGCGTCATGCCCTTGGTCTGCCCGAAAAGACAGTTTTTTGGTGTCCACATCATCATCAGTTTCCCAGGTGCAGGAATCAATCTGTGTGCATGTGTCTAAATTTTTTTTCAGGGGGATATCATCATCTGTTTCCCAGGTGGAGGAAGTAATCTGCGCCCAGGTATCCTGTTTTAAATCAGTTTTCAGTCTCTTTAAAGGCACGAGGCAATCACCCCATTCATTGTCAACGACTGGCATATGCACTGGTTCCAGCACTGTAAATGTCTTCTCAAATATTTCCTCGTCTGAATCCAAGGGCACGTCCCTTATTAATGGCACAAAGTGATTTGGTTCGAAGACACCTGCAAAATCTGTGCATAATCTGGACCACAAATCATAATAATTACATCATCCAGATTTGAATTTTCTGAGAAGAGAGAGTTCTGTTATACAGTAACTGCAGCGTTAAGCATAATCCTTTTGTGTTTGGGTAAACGGACGCAAGTCGGCGCCCAATGACATTTGCAAGCGCAATGAAGTGTAGCAATCAGCTCCAGTAACCACTGCAAGCTGTTTTCAAAGCAAGTTGTTGTTGTGCTTTGATATCACCATGCTCATGCCAGCATTTTTCAATGTCATCATCGCTGATGATCATAGCCACAGTCAGTCATGGACAGATTGTCACTGATGACAGGATCTTTGAAGTAGTTGTAGTCTCTTCTTAGTTCTTCCTAATTCTATTGATGTGAGGATTTGAAGCGACTGGGCGAGATAGCCTGAGCCAATCAGTGCAATGGAAACAGCATTGAAGAGACAATTTCCATCTCCTACCGTTGCCAGGGGTCGACGTTCGGAAAAGGATGCTGGAATGATCTTCTGTTCTTCACTGTCAGTAGGCAATAGTTCGTAATGTGGTACATGTACTGCGCTTGTAAGTGTTGACTGGAGGAAGTGACTATAGTTTCTTCTGAGCTGCTCCGTCACATTTTCTTGTTTTGTTGACAGCGCTTCCCTCAGGGTGTCAAGATCGGTTGGTGTTATCTGGAGAAACAGTGCATACATTGTTATTACTCGTGATGGTAGCAGAAATGAATTACGTAGGTCCTCTCTCTCCCACTTACTCACCAACTCACTCACTCACTCATTCACTCACTCAATCATGCAGTCACTTGCACATTAAACAAAACCATTAGCTAAAACACAAAGAAAAGTTGCTATGAGGCTCACAACTGAATGAAAGCAACCCTAACGTGTTTGGGAATTTTGTTTGGTTACACAGTTGATAATTCATCAACACTGGTGTTGTTTTTTTTTTAATTACTGAATCAAAAACAAGGGGAAAAAAAGCAAGTCTTACCTGATGATAACTTGGATCTATGATTCTTGCACAGGATACGCCTATCTTAAAAAAGAAGTCAAGTGATGGTAGACTTGGAACGAAACCCCAGTCAGGCCGCACCGTATTTAAGCGGAAATCAACGACCACCCGCAAAACGGCCATACCGTAATAAATTGCAACACAGCCTTGCGGAGGAGCAGCCAGACCGTATCATAGCGTGCATTTATATAGGAAATTACGCTTTCTTACGGTACGGCTATAAACAACCGGCAGAAAAGGATTACGTTTTATTCCGGTTTGGCTAAAGTATGATACTTGTGTTACCAAACACCGACCAATTAACGACCTATACGCTTTTTTCCGGTGCGGCTGGTCATAGGATATTTGTAACCTGGCATGACGAATTCTTCTTGCTAATGCCTGAACATCATGAGTGCATCATAACCAGTAGGGTTCATAGCCCACTCATGGACTCATAGATGTTGCAGATCTTGGGAATCACCTGTGTATGACTTCTGCCAATTTGAGTGAAGTGAATGATTCACCCCCATCTTCAACAACTCCAGCTGGATGGAGAAATACGATGGGATACAGATTGCCTACCTAGACTGGTCTTTTTACCGCTAAAGTTCACTACATTAAACTTGGCAAAAAATTTTAACAAGCAGGCAGCTTCTCCAGGTTGGCCTGCTGAATCCTGCTACAAAAAAAAAAAAAAATGCACTGATCCCAACAGCTCCAAAAAGTCGAAAGTCAGATACTCACTAACATGCAGCGGACATCGGTACACAGAAGAAGCCCCTCAAATTTTTCGTTGCTCTCAATATGGGTGGTGAAAAGGCCAAAAACCTCTATTTTTATGAAATATGTGAAGCTTTGATACCTTCCTATCATTGATGGGTGCTCCACCTGTTGCAACTGAAATTTTGTTGGTCATTGGCATGGCCTTCTCTCTAAAGTACAAGTAATCCTTCACCTGCTATCATTTAGATCTACTAGTTTAAGTAATTTACCGCATGGTGAAGGAAACTGAACAGCATATACCTGACATGATTTTTTTTTCTAACAGTGGGCATAAATATTATGGTTTTATTCTAACTAGGACCGAAATTATGGCCGAGATATTGTGCAAAACTGAAATCTCTAGTTAGGAAATTCGCCCCTTTTACCCCCTTTTGTCGTTTTTGACCCCCCTCCTCCCCCCCCCTCCTCCCCCCCCCCTCTCCTCCCCAGACTCAAAATCATCCCTGTTGAGAACCACTGGTCTAAGGTCTTTGAAAGAGAAAAAAGCAACTCTCCACTCTATTCTTTGTGCAGATGGTCACAGATTGTAGTGGACAGGTCAAGAATGTAGAGCTATGTCCAGATGGTTCCAACAAGGATGTCACTCCAGACAACAAGTAAGTCCACTCACACAGACACACACATACACACACACAGTGAAAGTCTTGATGTAAAATATTCTCTTTGTCATCATAGAGCTGAGAAACTGCAATAATACACATACATGTAATTTATATTCATGTCAGAACTGGTTTTGCTGACAATGAAATGGCTACACTCTCATCTATGTAAAATTATTCCATTCCTATCACAGTGTTCTGTCACATCTGAAACGAGCATAACTAGGTTTTTAACTCCCAGTGCTAATTTTGAGGGTCACTGATCACTTGTCAACCACATAATCAGGCAGGACTTCTCACTGCATGTTCTCTTTTCAACTTTCAGACATGAATATATTGACCTGTATGTTGACTATTACCTCAACAAATCTATAGACACTCAGTTCCAGGCCTTCAATGAGGGATTTCAGGCAGTGTGTGAACTATCAGTGTTGGTGAGTAACTGTTTAGTCACGGGTAATAATTTAGTCATCAATTTTGCCAGCACCACTAAATACATGTATATGCAACACCCATAAAGGTGGAGTTTCTTATCTGTGCTCAGACTAATTGATCTAATCACAGCTAGACATGATTGGTTAATCTAACCATAGCTGGATATGATTGGTCAATCTAATAATGACTGTGTATATATATGTCACTGCGAATAACACGGACTTAAAAGATATATGCCTCAATGTCAACATTCAGTGTGTGGAGAAGGGAGTAGGGCTAGGTTAGTGGAGAAGAATAGCACATTTACCCAAATCAGATTGTGTACTCTTGCATTGTTTCTGGGGTAATTTCACAAAGGTGATGCAACATAATTGACGGACATGTGAAGATCACATCAATGTAAGGAACTGTCCACCAGAGTCACCAAGAAATGTAAGAAGCTACAAAAATTTAATGTTGCTTTTCACAGTTTGCAACTGTTAGACAAAAACATAATTTTTATGTCCATTGAAAACAAAGAAATAAGACATTCTTTTGTAGACATTTCATTGTGCATTTAAATACCCTGACTTAAATTGTACACAGAATGTTGAAGTTTTCAAATATTTTCATGCGGGGACACTTTGCAAACAGAGTTATTGCATCCCTTTTTTTTCTCTTTTTTTGCTCTTACATGTATTAGAAAAACATTGTGTCATCACCATACTGTGATGTTTCTTTACAGAATAAGTTCCACCCAGAAGAACTTCAGGAGATGATGATGGCAAATCAGGAGTATGATTTCCAAGTATTTGAGGAGGTGGAATATCTGACAAATTCTTAAAAGATAGATTTTTTAACAATCACTTTGGTCTCCCATGAAAGGAAATTCATTTTGACAAATAGTATCAGTTAAGAAAAACTCAGTTCTAATGGTATGATGTATACATTGAAGCAGATCATTGTTTACTATTATATCACCGAACAAGTCAAATGCAACATCAAGATTATTGTGATGAGAAAGGATGAAAAACAGTTCACTTGGATATTATGTATGTGCTCACAGCTTGTATGATAGTGGCAAATTAACCCATAGCTTTTTATTGGCATTTTGCTGCACAGAGATAAAATTGTGTAAATAGTCTCTCAAATGTGAGACAATACTTGACAATAGCAGTTAGTGATCCGCAGAATATATCCTCATGTTTCTTCCCTTCAGATCATCAGCTACTCATAAAACCCTCAGAAATTTTGTACGTGTGAGAGCAGGTCATGGAAATGCAGGATGTTTATCAATATATGACATTTATCTGTGACAGAACACTCAATATCTTGGAGAGTTTAACAGGAACCATCAAACCATCAAATTCTTCTGGAAAGTATTTCACAAAATGAGATTGGAGGACCAGAAACAATTTCTGAGTAAGTTGTAATGAAATTTGCATGAATTAAGTTGGGTTCTGAATTTTTTCCAGAGGTGCAACATATTGTTCAAAGTTTTGTCGCATATCCTTTGTCCGGCCAGCGTCTTAAAAAAAAGCCACATTCTTGTGGCCGAACCGTATAAAAGCGTAATGTACTACCACAGCCAGTGTTTACATTATGGAACGGGGTGTCGTTTGGCCGGCCGATTTGTCTGTTTTGCAATTTTTCTGAACGCTGTAACAGAACGATTGTTCCTTCAATCAGCCCGAAATTCACACGAGGCACTCATTAATACATGTTCTAAGTGCATGCTTAATTTTATGAATGTAAGTTTCATAGAAACTGATGTGCGAAGACTCAAAGTATCCGTGTTGAAGCTTTTCCTGCGTTCCACTGCATGTTGTGCAAATGGTAGGATTTGAAAACTATTTCTTGTTGCGTTCCTTTTCAATGAATTTGTTTATAATTCCGTGTATGCATTAAAAAGTGGTTGGTGACACCTGGTTTTAAATTTAAAGACAGTGTCTTTACCCTGAATGTGGTTATTAACTTTTAAAGAGGGGTAAAAAAATCCGCTTTGTTACGCTCTGGCCGGTTTTATCTCCGCCATTTTATACATGTCTCATTTGGCCAGACCGTACTAAAGCGTATCGCCACCATAGCCTCCCCGCCCGTGAAGGCTGTTCGAGTGCCCGGGCAGCCTGTAGGCTTAATGGTGACACATCGGGGTGTAACATTTCTTAAATATTACCATACATATTCTGTTTGGAGGAGAGATTTGTAAAGACACGAAGACAACAGGATTATACTTATAGATTCCACTCCAGACTAGTAGACGGAGCACTAAAAATACGTGTTTTATTGTTTAAAAGCGCCATACAAAGTACTATAGACTGTTAGCCGACTGGGAGTGATAAAAATGTTTTAGACATGTTCCAGTAAGGCACTGTTAAGATCGCCAGCCTTTTCACACATAGAGTCTAGATATAGATGTACATAAAAACATATAAGACAAACATTCTTAAACAAATAATATTAAAGGCTGCTTTTATTTTAAATGAATGTGTCCAGGTAACTCTTCGTCAAAAATTGATGCAGTACACCAAGTTTCATTTTTTATGTCGTAGTCGTGAAGTTTAGCTGCTTACATGTTCAACCTCTAGCTCAATTATAGTATAAGATAACAGACAGCTAGATGCAATCAATCATTGCCACCCTGGGCACCCTTTCTCAACGTACTGCTGTTGGTAGGAATGCGTTTCCATATTTTTTTTCTAAGCACTTGTGGGCTTAATCACAGACAAGTAAGATTACCTGTCAAGTCTACAAGAAAAAAAAACTGCAGAGAATTACAAGTATTCAACTCTTATTACTCTTAAGATGATTTCTAAGAGACAACAGGGTCATTTTTTATTTTAGCCCTAAAAATGAGAAAATACCCTTAAAATGCATGTGTACGACTTTTAAGGAAATCATAATCAGGTAGGAAGTTTGTCAAAGAAAAAACACTGTATAGGTGAATAACCAGTCGTAGTCAAACATCAATGGAAAGAACTGAGTGAAGAAAACAAAATCAACTTGATTTGACTGATTGTCTTCCAATATTAAAAAGCACAATCACTGTTCTATAGCCAGTGCTAGTACTGGGCATCGCGAGTGATTTTTAGCTTTCGAGGTGATCTGCATAAACGGGCCGATGTTGTCACAACAGGCTGGCGTGAAAATGGCGTGAAGGAACGTGCTGACTCTGCAATGGCATCGTCCGTTTGGGTGAAGCTAAGGCGTCACGTTTGGCAACAAGATTTGAAGAGGATGAGATCTTGCAAGCTTTTTCGTGGTACATGTACTGCCAGAAACAGTCCTTGTGCAAATGAATCTGGCACTGTAGACACCCATCCCTCGTTTCTTTTGCTTTGCCGCTTCTTGTCCTTATCTTGTGCTTCATGCAGAGGCGACATGCCCTTGGTCTGCCCGAAAAGACAGTTTTTTGGTGTCCACGTCATCATCAGTTTCCCAGGTGCAGGAATCAATCTGTGTGCATGTGTCTAAATTTTTTTTCAGGGGGATATCATCATCTGTTTCCCAGGTGGAGGGAGTAATCTGCGCCCAGGTATCCTGTTTTTAAATCAGTTTTCAGTCTCTTTAAAGGCACGAGGCAATCACCCCATTCATTGTCAACGACTGGCAAATGCAATGGTTCCAGCACTTTAAATGTCTTCTCAAATATTTCCTCGTCTGAATCCAAGGGCACGTCCCTTATTAATGGCACAAAGTGATTCGGTTCGAAGACACCTGCAAAATCTGTGCATAATCTGGACCACAAATCATAATAATTACATCATCCAGATTTGAATTTTCTGAGAAGAGAGAGTTCTGTTATACAGTAACTGCAGCGTTAAGCATAATCCTTTTGTGTTTGGGTAAACGGACGCAAGTCGACGCCCAATGACATTTGCAAGCGCAATGAAGTTTAGCAATCCGCTCCAGTAACCACTGCAAGCTGTTTTCAAAGCAAGTTGTTGTTGTGCTTTGATATCACCATGCTCATGCCAGCATTTTTCAATGTCATCATCGCTGATGATCATAGCCACAGTCAGTCATGGACAGATTGCCACTGATGACAGGATCTTTGAAGTAGTTGTAGTCTCTTCTTAGTTCTTCCTAATTCTATTGATGTGAGGATTTGAAGCGACTGAGCGAGATAGTCTGAGCCAATCAGTGCAATGGAAACAGCATTGAAGAGACAATTTCCATCTCCTACCGTTGCCAGGGGTCGACGTTCGGAAAAGGATGCTGGAATGATCTTCTGTTCTTCACTGTCAGTAGGCAATAGTTCGTATTGTGGTACATGTACTGCGCTTGTAAGTGTTGACTGGAGGAAGTGACTATAGTTTCTTCTGAGCTGCTCCGTCACATTTTCTTGTTTTGTTGACAGCGCTTCCCTCAGGGTGTCAAGATCGGTTGGTGTTATCTGGAGAAACAGTGCATACATTGTTATTACTCGTGATGGTAGCAGAAATGAATTACGTAGGTCCTCTCTCTCCCACTTACTCACCAACTCACTCACTCACTCATTCACTCACTCAATCATGCAGTCACTTGCACATTAAACAAAACCATTAGCTAAAACACAAAGAAAAGTTGCTATGAGGCTCACAACTGAATGAAAGCAACCCTAACGTGTTTGGGAATTTTGTTTGGTTACACAGTTGATAATTCATCAACACTGGTGTTGTTTTTTTTTAATTACTGAATAAAAAACAAGAAAAAAAAAAGCAAGTCTTACCTGATGATAACTTGGATCTATGATTCTTGCACAGGATACGCCTATCTTAAAAAAGAAGTCAAGTGATGGTAGACTTGGAACGAAACCCCAGTCAGGCCGCACCGTATTTAAGCGGAAATCAACGACCACCCGCAAAACGGCCATACCGTAATAAATTGCAACACAGCCTTGCGGAGGAGCAGCCAGACCGTATCATAGCGTGCATTTATATAGGAAATTACGCTTTCTTACGGTACGGCTATAAACAACCGGCAGAAAAGGATTACGTTTTATTCCGGTTTGGCTAAAGTATGATACTTGTGTTACCAAACACCGACCAATTAACGACCTATACGCTTTTTTCCGGTGCGGCTGGTCATAGGATATCCTGTTTCTGAAGTGGTTTGATGGGCAAGTAATGAAGCATGTTTGGACTGCAAACGTTTACTGTTTCTTTAACTGATGGTTGATCAGTATTTCATTGTTGCATTTTGCTTGATGCCATGTGCATTTGTATGTGCATCAGTCTTGTCTTTATGATACCCATTGCTTGAAACAGTACCTTATTGTAATTAGGTCAATCGATCTGTCAGTTTACACCTTAAGCCAATGCCCCATTCTAAAGTAATAATACTATATTTATAATTGACTAATTTAACTATCCTTTCAGTCTTCTTGACAGGCAGCCACCACCTTCCAGTCTCTGGTATGAAATCTTTCAAGGTCAGTTCAACTAACAGCTGTGTTTCTCTTTGTCCTGTCTGATGACACCATGATTTTATTGACCTTGCTGTGACAGGGACAAATATGAAATAGTTGATGGTCCAGGTTCTATTTAGTCAGCCAGATTATTTCCTGCCTTTTGGGTGTGTGTGTGTGTGTGTAAAGGGGGGTGTTTTGATTCTGATCATTTGTGAGAAAGTCTCTTTCCTGCCAAAAGTTAATTTCTCTTGTAGAATATGTTCGAATTGTAACAGGTAAACTTTTTTGAAGATTCATAGATCAGCTAATCAGTCACTTACAGTCAAAACCCTGCAGACAGCTAGCTGTTTTTGTCATCATGGAGTTCAGGCAAGATTTGAATGCCTTTTTGTGACTCTCTTGTCAAGGTGAAGCAAAAGTGTTAAATCCAGCAGATTTTTCTTTTTCATGAAATAAACTTCATTCAAATTCATGGGAATATTCCTGCATGGTAAATGGACAAAGGGTGACTGAGTGTTCATGGAGTCACTGTAGGAATGGAAAGCTATGAAATTGTGAATGAACATGACAAACTGAATCATTACAAAGAGAACAATTAATGCATTTTGTCAGTCAACTCAGTTGTCAGTCTATGGATCTTTCCATGTCATGACTTAGGCCTGGCCTACATTAGCCTATTTTGATTGGTAAACTTGTTGGACGGTGATGTCACGACATTGAGTTTCAATGAGATTCAACTAGGTGGCTGGTGCACAGGGTCCCATTGAAACTCAATAACTAGGCGATATCATCATCCAACTCATCCGCTGGTAAATATTGGCTTGTGCGCACCTAGGCTAACACACCCGAGCACTTCCTGTTTATGTGTTGCAGATGACGATCAAACCCATGGAAGGGGGAGACGAACACCTGCCAGTGGCTCACACCTGCTTTGGTGGTCTAAATCTAGATCTACCAAAATACACCACAATGGAAAAACTCAAGTCTCAACTTCTCAGGGCCATTCAGACAAAGCATTTTGGGTAGAAGATGAACACAGCAGCACATTAGCTCAGCTGAGATTGTTTATACTGGACCAATAAATGAACATTTTAGAGTTGTTGTGGAAAAAAATAACCACAACATGATATAACATGTAGAATATAATATATGCAAATGTAGGCAGAAAGTAAAGGTCTCACTACATCAGTTTGAGATGTGAAATAATAGTGTGTAAACATTAGTGAGTTAACTGACAAAAGAATTCCTTTATTATCCAGACATGATTTTCACACTTAATTGTGCCACGGATGTTTAAAAGTTAATTTATTGTATGTCTCCTTGTGTGTGACTTCAACATATTTTGCAGTTCTGTTGTTTTTGTAGTTTCATGTCAAATCTCTTCTTATGCTGACATTTCAAACAATTAGAAAGCTTTTCAGTGATAACAATGATTCTGTAAAGTTTCTTACATATATGTGTGTCTAATCTGTTCATTGAAGCAAAAACGAGCTCATGGTCACATTTTCTTTTTACCATTGAAAACCATCACTAGTACATCTTCCTAAATCTTTCTTAAACACAAATTGCAAGTGTAGAAAGAGGGAATTCTATAATTAGTTTGTGCAGGCCTGCACTCAGTACCTGCGCCACATGAAAGTGATCTTGAGAATTTTTGTTATAAAATTTGTCAAAATGCTTCTCTGCTGCATAACAACTGCATATTAATAATAATAATAATGGGGATCATTTATATAACGCCTAATCCAAACGAGTTCGCTCTAGGCGCTTTACAGAAAAGCCTTGTTACGAGTGAAACGAATTTTTTGGCCATTCCATTTGCAATAAACATGAAGAAATTTACATGTCATGTATATTTGAATTCCAGAGATTCCTTATTTTCTATGATTTTACCGAGCCAGCAACCCTATGGCAATCCGACTGGTAGGACTGACATCATGTTTGCTCATAGGAATGACATCGTTCGTAAATTGATCTGCTGGTTATGGCATCGCGTCAACATTGTTGTGATCTAGGGAACTTGCCCTTACAGTAATCCTGCGAGTCCTACAGAAATCTACATCGAGTTGATGAAGGGACGCTGGCTGGGTACAGGTTGTACCAGAATGCCAGATACGGGTTGTGTGTATGCTCGTTTCATTCTGTCAAGACGAGTTTTCAACTCGTTTTAGTGTTAAGCTGAAATTATGAAATTGTTCTAAGTTAATAAAAAAAAGAAGTCACAACTTTCTTGTTTGTAATCCGATTTTCAAACTTCATGTATCCAAAATTCAGTATTTTTCAAGGTTTACACTGCTATCTGTCACGAGTGGAGTGAGCGATAGTTAATAATTACGGGGGGAAAGGAGGAGAGTAAAATTAACGCACGTAGACAAGTAAGTTAAAGCGTGCTGTTGTGAGTTGTGGGGGGTCTGAATGAGGCGAAAGCGCTGTATTACTATCACTGCAAGTTAGAAGGTCCTACTGAACGGACGCAAGAGAAAGCCCAGTGGGCGAACATAAGGGGAGCAGTCAGAAGACTAGTGAGAGAGTCTTTCCAGTGATGACTGGTGTCGGGGACGGGCCAAAGAGCCGCCTCGGTGAGCACAGGGGATAGGCCAGCATAGGGCCGGAGGCCACACATAGGCCAAGAGTGAGGCTGTCGGTGCAGGACAGTAGAGGCACATAAAGTCGTGGCAGTCTGGCCACGGACAGGGACGTAGATATGAGCGTGAATGTGATAATGTACTATTGCCATGTTGATGGGCTATTGAAATGATAATGTGCTATTGCCATGTTGATGGGCTATTGAAATGATAATGTGCTATTGCCCTGCTGAGGTGCTAGTGGAATGCTAAGGTGTATGACAATAGGAAGGTGATATTGAGAGACTGCGGTGCCAGTGAATTATTAATGTGCTATTAAGACCCTGAGGGGAGAGGCTGAGGCCGAAGTGCCTTTAGGAAGTAACTACCGGGTTGTGGATCCGAGGGAGAGTGCATGTGAGAATAAGGCCGTTGTACGGCAGTTAATTTCAATAATATAATGTATGTAATTGCGCTATTATCTGTATAATTATGTTTAATAAATGTGTGAGTCTGATGGGTTGTTCTGTTAAGTGTTAAACTTGTTCGTTCGTGATTGTTGTCCTGTCATAACTTATTACATCTCCCAGTCTGGGATTTGTGACACTATCATTAAAAGGTAGGCTAATGATTTTAATCCATCACAGAAATCACTAGGAGGTACCAATTAAAATTACAGAATTTCCTTCTTCTGTTTGTCTTCAAATTGCTCATTTCTGATTTCAGTTCTGATTCTTTAGTAATAATATGACATCATTATTTGTTTTTTGGGGGGGGGGGGGGTTACACAAAGAAACTGACAGTTTCTTGAAACAAGTCTTTGCACACCAATTACTAAAGTATTACATGTATGTCCAAACTGACCAAGGTTCAAGTTAATCAGGTTCACACATAACCCAGCTGCTTTCTGCTCTAGGCACAACCAGCACATTTCGACCACTGCAGCAAAACAAACAATAAAGTGAGTATTAAGGTATTATTCTTTTTCAATTGAAAAGAAAACATTGGTATCTCTGTGTGTATTTGAAATGACAACAACCATACCACAACCAGTCTACACACAAGAAGGTTAACTGACCACGAGTGCATTTTAATTTTTCAAGTAACTTTTTCCCCCGCCCCTGCTTCCAGACTTTCAACCACATGCACGCCTAACTTTTTCTTCTCCAATAGTAATACAACAAGGATAAAAAGGGTAAATTTACAAACACTAAATGAATTTGGTCTGGCGGCCACTTACATAGCCGAAATAAGATATGGGGCAGCAAACCTCGTAAAATAAAACCCTCGAAGCTCATAAAATTTAAATTCTTCACCATGATAAACTTACATTGTAAACAGACAGCTTAACCGCATCAGTGTCAATTTCTTATTTAGGCTAAGTAAGAGATCGCCAGACCAAATTCATTTACAATGTACCAGGTTTAAGGGGGGGAGCGGCTAAAAATTCTATTTTCCCTAGTTTTTAATAAATTTCCATAAAATTTGTGGTAATGAATCAGAATGAAAATGTGATTTGAAAAATGTATTCAATTTTTTTTTTAACTTTGCGGTTGCTATGGTAACGGCGGCCATATTGAATTTTCATTACATTTTTAAATTAATAATTCTGTGAAAACCATCGGCTGCAATGAGCTCAAATTTTGCATACAAGTTAAGAATAGGTATGCAAAGAGAGTTACAACGCCATATTTCCAATAAATTTATCCAATTGGTCATATTCCAACGTTGAAGTAGTAGGTTTCATTTTTATCTGACAACACAGTTTTCAAATTACTCTGTCTGAAAAAATATCACATATGACCCAAATCGGCCGTTGTAACATCAAAGTAAATATATTCAATGACACATGTGCAAATTTTGAGGGCAACCTGTTGGCTAGTTATGGAGAAATTAAGAACTGAAATTGTGAAAATGCGTTAAAACCAAAGGGCCCTAAGGGCTTTCTAATTGCTCTAGCTCGCAAAAAATATCACAAATAACCCAAATTGGCCATTGTAATATCAAAGAACATACATCCAAGTGCATATGTGCAAAATTTGGGGGCAATCTGTCTGCTAGTTATGGAGAAATTGAGAATTGAAATTGTTTCCCAATTTTGTCTAGATCTAGTCCCAGTGGTCAATATTTTGAGCCGCTCCTCCCCTTAACAGGTTGAATCGTTTACAGATGATTAAATGGCAGAGAAAAAAAGAAAGAAGTACTTGTGCTAAAACACTGACTTGGACAAAAACCGTGAAGAAACGAACCCTCCGTTTCAAAGCAAAAGAAAAAAAAAGACGTAACCCTACATTTCACTTTTCTAGTTTTTACATTCTTGTTCTTGTTTCTGTGTGTTTTTGTGGTAGGAATTATTTGTTGTTGTTTTTGTAAAATTTTGTCCCGACAGCGGCCTTGTTCGGCCTGCTCTTCTCGACTTTAGCTGCCAATGTGTCTTTAACGTGCACACGGGCGCTCCGAGTTTTTTGTCCTTATCCAAGAAGACTAGGTGCCCGATCCTACCTACCGGTACCATAAGATCAGGGAAAGGATTTTTTTTTAATGCAAATAAATTCCAACATGCCTGCATCGGCCGGGGATCGAACGAGGTAGCTTCGGCAAGACAGACGAGCACCTTGTTTCTAGACCAACGTGTCCCCAGCATAAGCTTTGACGTAATGCCATTACTATTTATATCACACGTATTATGAACGGTCACCCAAAATACCGGTATATTTTTTCGGGGCAAACATCGGTTATCTCACTGGTAATAATAAACGTAACCTAGCCTCTGAGACGCAGGAAACCGAGACGAATCAATTCGTCATATTCCATCCGTCCACTTGCGAGCATATCATCGACGTCAACAATGCAACAATTCCCACCACACCCCGTCATAATGAACGAAAAAGACATACATGTACATGTATAGTGGAAGAAGGAATGGTTCGTCTCGGTATTCTGTGTCTGGGGTTCTCTTATTATGATAGAAGAAATAGAAATAAAATGTGTGAAAAATTAAAATAATAAATTAATACATGTATGAATGTAGATGTAAATTAAAAAAAAAAAGATATAATAATAATACAGTAACAATAGTAGTAAACAACATATACTTGTGGTGGTGGTGAGAACACAGGAGGAATGTACTGACGCATCGTCCAGCAGAGTATAGGTCAGCACTGACCGATAAATTTTTAGTCTACTTTCTGAATTAGCGCCGAGCAATAAAATATTATTTTAATGGCTAACTCTGACCAATAAATCAAAGGGCTAATTTATATTATGCGCCATTGTTGACCAATGTAGGATTTATTTGTCACTTGAATAAACCCAGGTTTTATTGGTCATTGTGTTGACGATTAAACGATCCCCAGGCTTTATTGGTCAGTGTTGACAAAGAAAGTCCAGACTATTGTGGCAGCCTCAATACCAACAGACAAAGCTTTCTTAACACCAAAAAGAAAGAACGCAAGCTCATTAACTACCGTTATATTCAGTAAAACGTGAGCCAGTTATGTGATGATCGTTTCTGAAAATGGCCTACTAAAAAGCGCCAAGTTCCTTTATCATGTCTTGGACATTTCGAGCGAGAAAGCGGCAGCCTTTTTAACCACTGGCGGTCGTCAGGAGGCGCAACTTTAAACTGATTAAAATATCTTCCCTGTGATATTTACAGCTGAAATGATGCATGCGCTACAGGTATGGTTGTTAAGCTGTGGAACAATTCTTGGGCACAATGACAACAACATGGATTAATCAACTTTTAATGATTACATTAGGCATGGTATCTGGGTAAATTGATGACTATATACTGAAACTTTCAGTGAGTCCACAATTGTCCACCCCAACATAACGTTACCTTAGTTCCTGTTCGTTCTGTCTGAAAAATGGAGATCTCTTAGTATCTAGAAGAGGCATAGCAAATGCACACTTTGACACTTGTTTAAAATGCGTTGTGGCACTTAAATCAAGCTGTTTCAATCCTTATCATAATGGCTCTTGTCAGGGGCCAAAATTACAAAACCGGTAACAGAAAATACTGAGTTGTGTTCACTGCTCATAGCTTACTGTGTAACATACTTGTATTATCGTACTAAAGGCGCAAACGTTTAACGTCGCATTTCTCAGTTGTGCAAAAAGTTCAGGTGTCACAAGCAATGCCTAAGGTAGCGGTAAGCGAATCCCCATATGTAAAAGTTCGAAATGTTTGGTCTGAACTGACAAATTCCCATCCTCTTTCCCGTTTTCTCTCTGTCATTGTTCCTCACTATCTCTTTCTTTCTCTATTGCACGTCAATAGATTTGTTTGGTCTGAGTCTGCTAAGAACTAGTTCGGACACACGGTAAGCCACAGGTTGCCTGAACAATCTGCATGACTCACCAGTAGCAGAGCAAAACTTGTCAGAAGGTTGGACTCACAGGTGGCAATTCCCGTGTCCCCTTCAGCCGGTCGAGTTATAACTCCTTTTTTGACCATTCACGACCTATTGAAGATAGTCAGAAGTGTACTATTGATTATTTGTACCTATAAAATGGCATATTATTATTTCGATCCAAGCATTTATACATGTATCATTATTTTGCCTTTTGGGCTGATTGGGAAATGCAATTAGTGAGCCCCAGGACAAGTATTAATGGCGTTAGCAGGTTCCATTTAGCATCTTTATTATATAATTATGGTAAAATTGCCACAGTGTGATAGATTGATTAATTAAAAAGACTGTGGTTGAAAGAGAGGAGAAGAGAGAGTGAAAGATAGACAGAGAAAGAAAGAGAGTGAGAGAGAAAGGGGGAGAGAGAGAGAGAGAGAGAGAGAGAGGTTGGCGGGAGGGTGGCCGGGGAGGGGGGAGGGGGAGTTGGGGAAAAAAGACATAATATTGTACCCCAGAGAAAATCATGCCACCACAAGCAAAACTGAAATGAACTCACTGTCGGGGTCCCAGAAGACATAGGTATGGTTGGCATCAGACTGGAAGAAAAGAGTGAATGTAAATTTAAATGACATTTTCTCTACCTGTTGTTTTATCTCTTGAAGAAGTGCTTTGCTAACGAAGCAACTGAAGATTATTATAGGTCGCTGGTGATTAGCTTAATAATTTAAACAAATACTTTGTAGCGTGTTCGAAACTAAATGTGTCGAAAGAAAAGACATTTTCCTTCATTGTACGAATATCGCGTGGGGACACCAACTGCACTGCAATGCGTATACTAAAAGTAAAATTTGATTAAACATTTCTAACAACTAACTAAAGGCCTGTTTACACTGGTAGGTTTTAGGAATAGAAAAAAGGAATATGGGACAGCGGGGGAAGAACTCTCCTCGCTTTCCGACTTTTGCTTTCCGATTTCCCCTTCGAACGGCTTCGTTTTCTGAATGAGAAGCGATGCGCATCGTTTGTTTTGGTCATGTGACTGGGATGGACGCTCGCGTGGCGGCCGCTGGCCTCTCGCTCGTCGAGCGAAGGAATTTGTCGGTTCAGCTTTTCAATGTATGAATGTGAAATTAATCGGATCTTTCGAGGCTTTTATCATTCGCTAAAATTCCAAGGGCTTTAGTTCTCGCCTGTTTGTTATGATACATGGGCGATTAAGAGTCATTGCCAAATAAGAGTAGGTCAAATCTACCTGGAAAGAGGTCACCTTACAAGAATCTCAATAAAGTTATTGAAATATCATTTGGCCGCTCACATTTTGAATTGACAAACAAAGGAATGGTTTACCTATGTTTCCAATCAACGTTCAACTTTATATAAGCCTTGTTTTTCTTTTTCTCGGCGTGTTGTTTCGCTATCACTTATCACACGTTTTTGTCGTCAAAAATTCACAAAATTCAAAATCCATTTCAAGTCTTTTCTGTCGAAGAAATTCGCTGTCAAAATAATCTGTGTTTCTAATCTATATTCTGTAGTAATGAAACATGCATTGTTTTTATCATATTCTGCGTAATAATTAAAAGAATGGGTTCTGCTTGAGGAAAATACTGCATTGTCGTCAAACTATCGTGTGAAAAGTGATAAATTCATGAGGCTGCACCTCTGGGTTTTCTTTGTTCTCTTCAATCAATTTAGTTCCCTATCTTTATGACATCACAGACTGTAACAGATTACCCAAGCTTTTGTTTGAATTCGAAAATGAACGTCAATTTGTTGGTTTCGATTCCTAACACACCCCGTCACGCGTGACGCCATGAGAGAAAACGTGCTGCGGCGTCTCTTTGTCTCGAGTGTGTGTAGATGAGGTTTTGGTACTGACCTCTTCTTTCCTTGTGGGATACAACCTGCTGACCATGCTGTAAGTACATAAGATATATTTTTATCGTCTTTCTATTATTTGAAATGTGTATTTTATGTCAGGAAAATATAGGAATCGACACGTTGTGATCACTAACATACAAGAAGCACCAAAGACACCATGCTTTGTCAGGTTAATGGCGTCAATAACAAAATGTGGTGTGTTAAGTGTCGCAAAACCCAGAGTGAAATCAAAGTCAACAAGCGTTCAGAAAGTCTATGTGCCTAATTGAATTCTGATAAATGTATTGAAGGCTGGGAATTATCTCTTATGCTTTGATGGGAAGAAATTCTGAGCTATTCTTGCTTTGTTATCATCATCACACTGTCGATATTTGGTAGACAAACGTTTTTGTCGTCTCTCTCCCAACCCGTGACGTTAGTGAAACAAAACGAATCGTGCTGTCCTTTTTGGATTCAACTCATCTTGTTAAAGAAAAAAATCACTAACATAAAGCAGACTTTTCTTTTTTTTAATTCTAAATGTGTGTACATATCAGGGAGAGGGTAGTAATCGACACATTGTGATCACTAACATACAAGAAGCATAAAAGACGCCATGGCTTTGTCAGGTTAATGGCGTCAATAACAAAATGTGGTGTGTTAAGTGTCGCAAAGCCCAGAGTAAAATCAAAGTCAACAAGCGTTCAGAAAGTCTATGTGCCTAATTGAATTCTGATAAATGTATTGAAGGCTGGGAATTATCTCTTGTGCTTTGATGGGAAGAAATTCTGAGCTATTCTTGCTTTGTTATCATCATCACACTGTCGATATTTGGTAGACAAACGTTTTTGTCGTCTCTCTCCCAACCCGTGACGTTAGTGAAACAAAACGAATCGTGCTGTCCTTTTTGGATTCAACTCATCTTGTTAAAGAAAAAAATCACTAACATGAAGCACTTTTCTTTTTTTTTAATTTGAAATATGTGTACATATCAGGGAGAGGGTAGTAATCGACACATTGTGATCACTAACATACAGGAAGCATTTAAGACACCATGGCTTTGTCAGGTTAATGGCATCTATAACAAAATATGGTTTCTCAACGCTTTTCTTCATTTTTCTTTGTTATAGTGACATTTTTTCTCCATGTTGTTGATCTCTCCAAGTGTTCATCACCAGCCATGCTGCAGGTCCACATATTTCATGCAAAAATTGAAATTCTTTTGGAATGTTTTTCTTAACACACAATTTCAATAGTTGATTTCAGTTGCTTTTTGTGTGTGTTTCTTTGAGTGTAAAATGATAAGTAGATCTACAGCGTAAAATACAAGAATCAAACAACTTTTTTTTTCCTTCAACGCGTTGATGTTAAATTAAATGTAACTTTCATACATGCAGACATGGCGAAGAAGGAAATACAGTGAAAAATTTGTTGAATGTGAAATTTCATTTCATTTTATTGATCTAATGAACTTAAAAGTTAATTAGGCCTGTTGTTTTTTTGTTTTTGTTTCTTTTTCAAATTGTGACTTAAATAAATGTAATATAATTTTACAGTGGCCTGCTAGAACCTGGGGAAGGTCAAGAGGAAACATGCTAAGACAGCATAGTAGAAAATGTCAACCATGACTTTGCGGCCCAAATCAGCAGCCAGGAAGGTAAGATTCAGAGTGAAAGATTTTGTACAGAAGAAGCTTAACTATCATATTTCTTTGCAGATTTCCTTATTTCCAGATTTAAAGTTTGATTTTTCTTTCTTGAGGTGGGAATTTACTATCAGAAAATCAAAATTGGAATGTGAGGGAAAAATATCCTCAACACCACATCATAAGATAGGCAAAATATGAGCTAATTTCCGACTCTCCAATATATAATATCCAAGAGCCATGTGTGTCGCGGTTGGCGGTGACGCTTAATGTCTGAAGTAGAGGAAATTATAATGGCTTTAGTTTCCCTCCCTTATTATGAACAAAATGAACACAGTAAGCCAAAAAAGTGTTCAGAAATCATGTCAAAACTACAGGTATAAATTGTTTTTGTGAACTGTGATTGTTAAGGCTGGACTGTCACATTTAACTCTTAATTTTTTTTTGCCATTGATCATAGATTGAGGAGCCTTTGTCAGTTTGAAAAATACCATGAATACTTTTTATGTTTCAGAAGAGGTCAGCAGGAATGTGGAGGAAGCTCAGAAGACAGATGCTGAAAATGGCAGAAATGAAGGTAAGATTTAAATGGCAGGTTTTATCCTGAGAAAGTCCTGAATATTTTCTTGCCTAATCTGTATACCAATGTAATAATTGTAAATTAATAAGCAATGCTGCTAAAGCATTTGTTTCCATTTGAAATTGCAACTTAACTCATCCCAACTTGATGGAATCAAATGTGTGTTTTCAGGTGACTGAAAGTGAAAATAAAGACCTGGTGAAGGCAAAGTTGGCCCTCTTTGGCCTGAAACATTTCTAAGAATGACGGAGAGAGAGTTATATCTCACATGTAGTGTGTAAAACAATTTCTTAAACTTTGTCCATGTCTCGGTAAAGTGAAATGCACTGATAATTACATGACAAAATAATTTTTTAAACAAATAGCGAAGAAATTAGAAATAATTAAATTCTTCTGCTTGGATCCCAGACATGCACAGTTGGAGCTTGCTTTGGATTAGAGTAAGTCAATATGGGGTTATTATGCAATTCGCTAGTGTTTAATCTTTCCCTTTATTTTTGTCGTTAACAGAATACTCGTGGTTGGACCACATCAATTTCAAGCCTCAGAGACTGGGAAAACCAAGAGCAGAACATCAGGCTGCCTACATACAGAGGCTAAGGAAGAATCGGAAAAATGGGCCGACCGCAGAGAGAAGCAGCTTCAGATCTATGGATAGATCGATCGATAGATCTATAGATAGATAGATAGAAAAAGAATTGTTGAGTATTATCTGGAACATTCCGTCGATTGGCCAGGAAAGGGGCAGTACAGCAAGAGATTGAAGGAGCAGAAAAAAAATTCTCAATCACCTTCAACTTTGTACAATGATTTTTTTTTTGTTGAGAATCCTCAAATTGAAATAGCAAAACAAACCTTTTTCAGGTGTCCCCCTGCTCATGCATTACCAATGAAATACTCTAAATTTGTTCAGTGCATGTGTGGTATTTGTGAGAATGCAACAATGATGCTTTGTGCCTTATCATCTGTTGGTAGTCAATTTAAGTCTGTCAATGAAGCACTGAATGTCTCACTTTGTCCTATGTCTTTAGGACAGTTGTTGAAGCATACATGCGTTTTCGTCAATGATCATATTGTGGCACAGGTTCTGTTAAGCTGAAAATCATAACAGATTGTGACATCACGGCTTCAGTGAATTACCAGCACTGGGAGTATAATACAAACAAAGTTGGTAGAAAAATCATGAACAGTTGAGTTAGTCTACCGTTTTTCTCAAACTTTTGAGCTTACATGTTTGTACACCCAGGTGGCAGTGGCACCAGTTCAATTTATTAAGAAAGAATCTGCCATGTGATACTGCACTTCTTGTGCTTGATTTTTCAGAAAATCATTCTTGTAAATATCGGTTTGAAGTTCAATCTGCTCACTGGATGTTAAACCAGGTTACTGTCCACCCTGCTGTCCTATACACCAAATATTCTACTTGTGGAGAGCTCCACACTACTTATCATGTGCACTAATATCAGATGATCTCATACATGATTTAATTTTTGTTCATTTTGTTCATGAGTAAGTGTTGCAGCAATGTACACAAACCCGGTTTGTCATCTTCTCTGACAGCTGTGAGACACAATACAAGTCCAAACTGCCATCCCACCACCTGAGTCAACTCTCAACTAAATATTGAGAGATGTTGGTTTTTTTGGGGGGAGAAAGGCATGGGGATAAATGAATGTGACGCTTGTGGTGGAATGGTTAAAGCTTTTCTAACCCAGGCAGCGGTTTCAAACAGGATGATATTGAGAGCATTAAAAGAAATGTTTGAATTTTTAAATTCCTCCTTGTCCCTTTCAGGATCGGCTTGCTCTCACCATGAGAGGCATTTTCATCGTATAAAAACCATCCCATATTGATAAAACTGCTAAGTCATCCAGTTTGAAAACAATGCCAGGCACTACAAAGATTCACGCTTTGAAGATTCTGAGTAAGGAGAAAATAACAATGTTCAAATAACTTGAAAGATTTTGTACTGATCAAATGGCCAAATACCAAGAAATATGTTGATGATTGTGTGAGTACTGTGAGACAGGCTGAAGCTGTGGCAATGACATTTCGCAAAATAGTACCAGTGGTGCACTTGATACTACATTTATTGAATATGAAGAAGAGGATGATGTTGTTAATGATGAAGCTGTTGTGATTATCAGCGCCGGAGAACCTTTTGAGGTTGATTGTGGGAGAGAGTGTGAAACTGTAAATGAATCATTTGCTTATATTTATTTAAGGTATGGTTTAACATCAAGTATTGGTGTATTGTCTGTGCTGATTATTTCGGAATTTAAGGATTTAACTTTCAAGGAATTTTCACAATTAAATTATGCTACAATTGATATGTAACTTGTATTTTACTTTTTCATTTTGTTGTCTATAAAAAGAGAAATAATAGTGTGTTTATTTATAATTATTTAATCAGAAATGAAGTGGGGAATTTCCATGCATTAGAACCTCAAAATATGGGCACCCACTATTATATGTAATTATGTACACAAAATATGTAGTCACAATTGATCAAGGACGTCAAAATGATCGTATTTAATTGTAATAATTGTTGTTTGTTCAACAAGTTTTGTTCTTTGAGAACTATTCATTTCAGCAGACTCTGGGTGAAAGGTATTTATGGTTCTGATTAATGCACACATAGGGCCTACATTTTAAAAATCGGGGGGGGGGGGGGGAAGGGGGGCTTCTTTTACGCAGTGAGATTGCTTGACAACGTGGCAATGTTTGCATGTGACAATCACTGCTCGACAATATTATTATTGCTCCTTTGGGGTGTATCTAGGTACTGGCAGAAATAGTGAAACATTTTTTACACATTGAGGAATGAATAGGCATGATAGGTAAATTGAGGGGTACAACTCCTACACAAGATTCAGCATGACAAAATAAGAACTTCTGCAAACATCACAAACACTGTTCTACTGATCTGCTTCTGGTGGGTTTGTTGATCTATGAAGAAATTGTGAGACGGTGGCAGTTTTGCTGAATGGACACGCACAATAATATTGGTTGATAAAGGGACGTAACTCCTACACAAAGAGTTTCAGTAGAAAAAAAATGCTACATTCTAAGCATGAAATTCAATTTCCTGCAATTTTGCTTCTTTGAAAAGTGTTGATTTTTTTACGGTTTTCGAGATAACTGTGGTTTTATAGATGGTCGGCAGTTTGCAAAACCAAGGGGCGCAACTCGCTAAGCAATTCTTCAAATATTGAAAGAACGGTTATTATCGATTTTGCTTAGTGTCCTCTTCAACTTTCCTTCCTTAAATAGTAATATTTCACAATGATTGTAGACTAAAAAACCTAAAAATACCGCTAAATAGTAGTTAATATTAGCTTATTATGGCAAGGGCAATAACTCCGGATGAGTATTCAATATATCATCAAAAACAACATTTTTCACCTTTTCTAGATGTGACCTACAACTTTGATTCTTTGGGAAGTATTCAATTCCCCGTAATTCTAGAGTTATGATGAATTACAATAATCTTATTTTAGTAGGTAGATTTGACCCACTCTTATTTGGCAATGACTCTTAAGTATACCATAGACAGCTCTCGCCTACAAAATGTTGTGGTGAAAGTTTCTTCGATAGTTCAGCCGAACGCCATTTTACACCCGGGCGGTTGTCACGTGACGCATAACCTTTCCGAAATCGGAATGAAAATAGGAATGGTCCTATTCCAGTTTTTCAGGGGGAAATCGGAAAGGAAATAGGAAAGGGTCGGATTCCATTCCGATTTCGGAACAGTGTAAACGCAACAAGCTTTCCGCTAGATTTCCTTTCCTTTTTTCTATTCCTAAAACCTACCAGTGTAAACAGGCCTTAATTTGGCTTTCCATACCTTTATTCGCGGCAAACGTATAACAAATTGACCAGTTGTTCCCCCTTGACGGGGGCGGAAATGACGCGTTGTTGGGTTGGAGGTTGTTGAGGCCCATTAGTCAAACCTAATCCCAGTTCTAACCCTAGCCCCAGCGCCCCCAATCCCAATGCCCCATATGCCCCATCCCTACCTCCCTCCCCCCAACTCCCTCAAGAGAAAACAAACAAAACCAACACTCAACAAATTATTCGGACGCACGATGTAAATTAATTGTCACTTAAAGTTGCTGGAAAGTGTGCGCTGTGCGATGACTTTGGCTCTTCACGTCAACTATCTATAATTTAATTAAAAAAGCATCCAAAATTTGTATCTGTGATCTGCCATATTTTGATGAGCTGTACACTGGTGCTTGTATTAAAAAAGCTAATATTATTATAAATGACCCCCAACATCCCCTGAACAAGGAATATATAAGATCTGTAAGAAGTTTAAGGCTGTTGTCAAAGAAAACTAAAACTGAGCGCTACTTTAAATCGTTTATTCCATCATCAACTAGGATGTTACAATAATGTCGTCATCTTGATCGTAATCTGTGCACAGTTGAATTATGTCCTGCGTGTCAGGTCAATGTGTTTTAGTTAGGGAAGCATATTGTGTGCACTGTTAATTTTGTTAATTTAGTTAATTTATCAGTGTGTGTGTATATATGTGTGTGTGCGCGCTATGTATCATACTTTCTGCTTCTGTAACTGTATTGTTATGTATTCAATGATCAAAACAAATTTCCTTGTACAAGGACGAATAAAATTTATCTTATCTTATCTTATCTTATCTTATAAATGATAAGACGGGCGTTCTTCTGGCCTGTTTTCTAGTTGTTGTTGTTGGTTTTGTTTTCATCGTTCTTTTACTTTGTTTTATTAATGTTGGGATAGCCTTTCTTCCTATACTGATCTGTCACTGCCTTTCTGCACCGATAGAAAGCAGGCGGTCTTATCCACATGATCATAATATTGCACTTAACTGAACTTGTTTACTGGATCTGATCGTTGCTACTATACCGGTATATTCAAAAAGCGTTGACATTACGTCCTCTTAGAATGAACAGGTTCCAACTCCCTTCCGTCGACTTTTGGGAATTCGAGGATTGAAGTTTCATGTGGTCATAGTTTTTAGAGGAAAGAATTTTTTTTTTCTTTTTAGTAGTATTTACAAATCACACGCCGAATCGGCTTGATACTTTGACACAAAATGGAGAAGGCGCATAGAAGTAGTGTGCAGTGTGCAACTCAGTTCAGCCAAAAAGTGGAGATAGAATCTTGTCATTCTAAGGGGACGATTTGTTTATCCATAGACGGTCACAAAAAATACTATTTTATTAATAAATAGTTATCACCATCTCTAAATAACTTCAACTGCGTGACTACAATTTGAACCTCGAGGCCAAACGTGGGTTTTGTTTGAACAGCGAATTTTCCTTTAAGTTAAAGGTTAAGGTTAAGGTAAGGTTTGGCTGGTTGACCATAATGACCTTTCATTGGTAATATCCTTTCATTAACGATTTCGGAAAATGGCTAAGCTGGTGACACATAGTAATAAATAGGGGAAAAAAACCCAAACATTCCAGTATAAGTATTTTTGGTTGCACGGCCATGAGACCAGTAGGCTTACCTAATTTTAAAATACGACAAGCATTATTATGATTGAATTATTTGTTATTTATTATTTGTAACGTATAACCCAAGATTTATGTGAAGCAACAAGACTCGACATCGATCAGTCCATTTTCAAGAAAATCTTTGGCTCCAGACGAGCGGTACCATGAATTCCAAGCCTGTCCATCGGCAATAAAATCCCTATTTTAAATCTATTTTTTGGAACTTCTGATTATGGCATGCAGAATGATGGTATATCTTAAAGCACATTCTAAGCTTGTTGGCGTATGTTGACAGCTTGAGCAGCAAGCTATAATAGTTTGTGACATACAATGAACAATGAATCGTTTCTTGTTGTCTTCAAGCTAAGTTCAGTGGGCCAACTAGGACTTAAGCAACTCGCGTGGGCTCTAAAATGCTGTCTCTCTAACGATGTCGATGTTCCTTATTGTCGCTACAGATAAGATTTGTCAATGACAACCCCGCAAATCTGATGTCAATGGAAAAAAATATTTATTATGCTAATTTCACTCTCCACAGACCGGTTATGAGCAGGCCTTTACGTATGAAATGAGTTCAGATTCTTTGCACCTTTTACTGGCCTTTTGCGAGTAATAGTATGCACATTGTTAAAGTACGGAACCAAGTATCCTCTTAGAAGCTGGAACAAAAACATCAATACGACTCTGGCTTCTCCGATGGTCAGAAAAGTATGAATGCACTGACCTCTCGGAGTTGGACAGGGTAAGGTGTTCACGGGTTTCCAATTCACTCATAGCAACTCTTTAAATTGTCCGTATCTAGTCATTATTTCATGTTAGAAAAGAATGATACATTTTGCAATCTCTGAGACATGGTTTTGATAGTTCAACAATGATCACTGCGGTAAAACGGTACAGGTTTAATTCTATGGTTTTTCAACTATGCACAAATTAATTTTCATGTGTCCATGCATGTGCAGGAACTGGTTCCATATCAACTGATTTGAAGTTACAGCCAACCAGACCATTTCCTATGGAAAACATTAAATGCCAGGCTCTGGCGCTTTTCTGTAGATATCAAAGGTTCAGGCCCATTGGGTGTTGATGGTCGTATTATTCCCCTTCACGCCCATGTCTTGTTAATAAGGGGGACATGTAATACCAGTTTGAATTGATTCAGCCAATGATTCATCTAACCAACGAAAGAGCATATTCTGGGATCGTAAACCATTGCATAGTGGTATAAAAGGGTTATATTAATAAAGGGATATTTTAATCCTGTCGGCGTATACGAGCAATGTCGGTTGCGGTACTGGCTTTTAGAGAATCAGTTTGAAAGTTTGAACCACTGATGTCCTTAAAGTAGAGTAAATTAAAGACATGATAACAAAACTATGAGTTGGTGAAAGGAGCACAGACACATGGGCGGATGGATAGATGGACAGACTTATCCGGAAGTCGGGGCCAGCGGACTGGCGTAGAGACAGACAAATGGACGAACAGATGGATGGACGAATGGATGCGTGCAGGCATGGACGGACGGATGGATAGGTGGATGGATGACTGGATGGATGGATGAATTAATGGATACATGGATAGATATTAGTACTCGTAGCATTATGAAAGTTCCGTTTCCGACCCTTGTATTCTAAAGCCTTTTGAAAAAAAAATTAATTAAAACAACACCTGCGTCAGGTCAACGAGTCTCATCCTTGAAATCAGGTGAAAAAATGGCGCAGTTGATACCGGTACTACAAAGAAAAAACTAACAAACGAAAGTCTATAAAATATAACTGTAGGGCACGCTGAACAGGAAGATATGTGGAAAGGGTTAACCTTGAACTCCTGAAATTTCAGCATGTTTTCCGCGATTGGAGTTTGGATTATAAATTTTAATGGGCATTCTGATCGTCAGGTTACTGATAAAGTCTTGAAACGAGGACAACAAGTGGGAAAAAGAGTAAAAAAAAATAAATTAAAGCATCAGCAAATTTTCTTTTGTCACTTTCACTGACTTTGGGGCAATTCCAGGGTTGTGGAATCACTGTTTGGTGCTATTTTTCTACCTATTTTGATCTCGTCCAGAGAAAGTGAAGAAACCAGGGCCATGAAACCCTGTTATTCTTAAAGACAACATGTGAAACAACATGAAGGTGCAGTTCCAAGCAATTGCATTCAAAAGTCTATCAATGGTAGCCATTGAGATTTTCGGTTGTGGAATCAAATCAGTGCTCAAGCATGTTGAGGGGTACCTTGATGTTCATGAAAATGCTGTGAATTTACTGAATGGACAATGCCAAGAGTAACCTGGTTGAATAGATAAGATCCATATCTCCACTTAGAGCCAGATTTTAAGTCAGCATACCCATGCAGTTTAATGACTTCACCTTATGTCTTCGGTTGTAGAATCGTACTTGTGATTGTAGAATCATGCATATCGATTTTCACCACAAAATAAGATACATGAACATAATTTAATTTGTATAATTAATCAGTTTCTAATGCAGAATGATAAAACAGAAAGAAAAAATGTTCAAATAATGCAGGAAAATGATAATAATTGCAAACAAAAATCACTTTCCTAACGATTATTGAAAGTGGGGTGGGGGGGGGGGGCGTGCTGCAGTGAAGTCTAAATTCATTATTTGCATTTTATGCATTGATATTGTGTAACTAAGGTGAGAGTAACAGCCCAGAGCAGAGGTTCACTTTGGCTTTAAATTTAACAGTTGCCATGGTAACGGATTATATCATCCGCCATATTCGATTTTATACAGACTTTCAAACACACATATAATTATCTATATTTTCCTGTTGATCAAAACGTCACACAATTGCACGCATTCATTCTTAAATCTGCCTTAAATTTTTCTGCAACAGATTTTGTCCATACATTGAAAATTGTATTTTATATAAATTTTCAAAATTATACATACATGTATAAGGTTTATGTGCATTTCTGGTAAAAACAAAAATTCTAAAGAAAAAAAGCAATAAAAAGTTTTAGAAATTCTCTTGAACAAAAAGCCAAAAAATAAGGGATCGAGCTGGATCGGGATATGTCCAGAACTTTTTAAGAAATAATTTTTTGTGTGAATTATTTTGAAAAATTGAAAAAATGGCCGTTACTGTCGGAGCACATCATTATCTGCCTTAGTTCAAATTGTGATTTTGACAGTTCATGGATGTTTCTTTGAATCGGAACTTTCAGATATGAACATGAAAGAGATATGGGCAAGTGAGAGGTACCAACCACTCAAAATTAATATTTCTTGCTGAAATTGAAACTTTCACTTACATGCAATCCCCTAAACACAAGAGTTAAAATAACGATACAAATTTTAAATCTGCCTGACAAATTCAGGCACTGAAATGCATACAGATATCTAAATGTTAAAAAGTCTGGTCTACATCTTGTTACCTGGCTTTGCAGTGATGAACAGTGATGAACCAAAACTTCATGCAGCTGTCTAGCTGGAGTCAAAATCGAAGTTGGGGTTCTTTTTAACTTTTTGCACTCATTCTTAATTTCACTGATATCTTCGACAAGAAAAGGCCCAGTACTAACAAATGTAGCGAGGCCATAAAAATGAATATTTCTTCGATTTTTGTTCCTTGTGCATTGTACATTTTCCTTTGGCTATGTGTAAGCGTCATTCAACTGCTCTTTTTATGTTGACAGGACCTACTTCCTCTAAGATTCTATCAAGTTTGATATCAGTGACACATTTCTGATCATTGTAGACTGAATTAAAGCTATCGTTTCATCAATTGCTTGTCTCGCTAGTCTCAGCAAAGTATGGTTTTGAAACACAGTGGGTGCTGAGTGAATAGCACACTCTATTTGAAAGGGGTCTACAGTGTAGAAATAGTGTACCTTTTGCATAGATGGTAAACTCACCCTGAGTGTTGTCCCACTTTTTATCCAGAAAACGCAAACGTGTATTTGCTGTCCAAACAAATTTGGATGAATTTCTATTAAGTTGTCACTTCCATGGAGAAAACAAACGAACAGCTGCATGACATCGCAAAATTTCCCACACTCCAAGTAATTTTGCAAATTTCAAACTTCCGGTTGATGCCACACGAGGATATCATTGTGACAACAAGACAGTCAGGAAGTTGGTTATTCAAGACATGCCATAATTTAAAAAATTCAGACCCAGAAAACTGGCAGTTTTTCAAAAGTGTGATACCACAACCGTGATTACCCAACCGAAACCGTGATTCCACAGCCATAGTGTTGAACACATACAATGCTGTTCACCAAACTATTCAACTTATCATAACAAAGTATCACTGATGTAATGATCAAATGCAAAGTGTTTTGATAATTAGACGGTTATTCTCCGAGCAAAGATAAACTACAATGTGTTCTCTCGGTTGTGGAATCACAGGCCCCACAGGCCTTGCCGTAAATTTCACAGCATTAACATACTTGCAGGAACAAAATACAACCTAAAGTCTCATTATCTTTGCCTGCACTTCAAAATATATCAAATCGAGACATAGATCTAGCACATGCAAAACACAGCTGTTATATGGATAAAATGTCAAAAAGGTCCAGTTTTTCATTCATTTTATCAGTGTCCATCTTCTTCTTGAGAAAATTAATATTTTCGGCCTTTGGATTCAGTTGTTTCCTCTGGAATGCTATCACCGAGGCAACGAATTAGCATTGAGTAACAGTTTACTGTTGATATTCTGGGTTTGAAATCTTGACCCTAAGCGAACGACTTTCATGGAAATGCCCTTTGTTGGCTCTACAGGTGCTCATTGTCTCATGCACTGTAGATAAACATTGTAGCGTCCCACTAGTTGAACGGTCGATATTTCGTCATCCCTGCATGGCGAGTTTCACTCGGCGACCTTCCTCCCCCCCCCTCTCGCCAGCAAGGCCGGTATTTCCCTTTGATGTCTCGCTGTGTGGCTTGTTTGTTTCACTGTAGAAAATCTAGAGGGTCTGGAAGATACTGCAGTGTCCGAGATTACGCTAGGTCGACATTGAGTGATGTAATTCTGTGACGTGTCTATGTACGATTGGGTGGCTTGTATGTGTCCCGAACGATCTAGGTCTGTCTCGTGCTTATGGGGCGGTTAAGCCGCTTCCTGAACGTTCCTGGACAGAATATATATAAGGAGGGCCAGGCGAGTAGGAGGTGTGCAAATCGTGGGTGAAAATCGTAAGGTGCAAATCGTAGGTAAATCCAGTTGTAGTAGAAGTGTAAGTGCCTTCCCTGATAGGTGTAAGTAACTTGTGGATATCAGCTCTTGTTTATAGTTATTAAACGTTAGTATTAAGTGTTCATCGGATCCTGTTATTTATTTCTATAACAGTTCGAGACAGTTTCGTTTTTAAGGGGTAGACGATCAGTTCATCTGAGTCTCCCCATCATAACGTGCTGAAATTTGCATCAACTGTTACAAACATAAACAAAAACAAAAGCAAGACGGCGAGATCGGAGAGGAGAATGTCCATTATGTTGTACACTCACCTTGTGAAATGATAAGATTATAACTCCAGGAATAGGACATTGGTGATTTTATTTCTTTATTGTCTTTGCAGATTAGAATCATTCAAAACTGCTAAATCGGTAGTGCCAGCTTATGTGTACAGTTGTACTTTTTTTTTTCAACTGGGTATTTCCATTGCTGCACACGCTTGGAGCTTAAGCCTATTTTTCATGCATAATGCTTAAAGCTTATAAGACAATATTTCTCATTATAAGAACGTTGCTAATGTGATTTTCTGTTTATATGCCTGCACTAAAAAAAGATCAAATAGGTGGGGCCACCAGTAAATCTAAAAATAAGCGAATTAGTGCGCCGCTTTTTCCTTGTTTGTCGTGGAGCGAGGAAATTCTGTATAAAGACAAGCATTTCTCCACCAACAGCTCATTTTTCTACTTGCTCTTTTGTACCGTTTCAGTTCCCAAGCTGCAGTAAAGTTTTGTCCTTGAAGACACCATGTCTTTAAAGGTTTGCATTCTGTTGTTGGTGCTGTGGCCGTAGCCGTGGATGCTGGTGGTGCTAAAACCAAAATCAAGAAATCTGCAAAACCAGGCCAGAAGAAACACGTTAGAAATTGGTGAGTCTGAAGTATTTATAGCGTTTATGGGAGAATTGAATAATTATGACAAGGAAAACTAAATACAATGACTGAATGCAACAGACAAATACATCGGCTGTCTTAAACTATGAGTGCTTAAGTAAACCGCTAGCAAGGATGAGGACGGATAATAATATCATGACCTCAGCACTGCCTTTTTGTATTTCCACATCATCGCGTTCCCAGAAAATCGGTTGTGAAGTTTTGTAGTTGAACCTTACAGAGTGTCCGTCAAACTTTTTAACAGTTTAAGTCTGCTGTCAGAGATCAGATACCTTCACGATCTTTGTTGGAATGACTGAATACATTTGTTATACCATATTGTGCTTTTATTATAATTTTGTGTATAGAGTGGAGATAGAAAGAAGCTACCAGAGGCCACGAAAATTAATGTCTACGTCTAAAACCCGATCGAGATAAACAGTTTTAAGGCAGGGAGGAAGGGTAGGATAGACAAAGAGAATCGGAGAATGGAAGGGGACTAGAGTGGGAGATGTTCATGAATCAGGCAATAAATCAATATTGTCTTAAACTAGGATTACCTTGTAAATTTGTGCAAAGATGAGGATAAGTCCCAACGTGCATAGGGTCGAGTGCGTGTTAGTGCACTGACTTAAGTCTGTTGTGCCTTATATCGCATCTATTCAAGTCAGTTTTGTCTGGGTGTTGTGGACTATTGAATTAAACGAGATCTCCCCGACTGGTGAAACAAGTCTGTCTCGCTAGTTGATTCAAAAGATGTTCAAGTCTGATTAAAAAATGACCCAAACTAGACTTGGCACAATGCGCTTCGGGTAAAAGTCGCCGCATAAAACTTAATTGAAATAACATTGGAAGGAAGGAAGGGGCAGACAAAGTGAGACGGAGAAATGAAGGGCGAGGAGAAGACTAAAATATAATGTAAATATAGAACAATGATAGAAATAACGATGCAACTAAGTTTGCTTGCAATGGTAAATTTACAGAGTATTATGAGTTGTACTACGAGAGTTACAGTGGTACTAGGGCTGGAAATGACGGGAGTAAATATATACAGTCGTAATGGAACAAAATGTAAACGTACTAGAAAATACTAAATTTAGATGGAACAGAAAAGGTACCAAAGAATGACAATAATATCAGGAGAAGCTGTGGGAAAAAAAACAACGAAGTAGTGGAGTGGTTGCCACAATATTAGCCAATGGTGCAAACAACTATTGCTAATGTTGACTAGAGCTATAGAGAATAATGAACCGACCCAGGAACATCCAGTTTTGTTTCTTTGGTTGTTTTTTTTTCCCTTTTCAAATCTCCTTCCCATCCATTTCTCTCAACACTATTCGTGCCCACGTATAACAAATTGCTCTGATCCCATAATGAGCGTGTTAAACACCGGCTAATCGTACAGCCTTAAGAAGGTTTTAGGTTGGTATCACACTAAGCCCGGAACGGCACAGTCAGCTGCTGGCAGACAAGAAGAGCACATCAGAATTTCCTACATGTTCTTAGTAAATCCGGGAGAACCCCATCATGCAAAGTCCTGTCAGATATAGTCAGCTTCTGCCATTATTTCTTGAGCGAACATTTTGCTGGCAGCAATTTGACTGTGACGTTCCGAGCTTTTTGTCTCTTCTCGTTCTTAATCTAACGTTTAAACCTAATGTTGAAATCAAAGATCTTGCAAATTTTCAAACTTAAAAACAATTAAAGCGGAGTTCTGAGAATCAGAGTAAACCGATTAACTTACTTCATAAACCCAATCTTTTTCGCGTTTTCCTCCGCCTCTGCCCGCCCATGATTAGCACTGCCATCGTCATCCTCAGGAGCGTCACTCAGTAGTGACATTCTTTTTTTCGTTAGCACAATTTCACCATGTTGATATTCTTTCATTCATGAGCACAGTTTAACCATGCTCCAGGTCCTAACATAAAACTCTATGGCCATCATTATTTAGCAGTTTCATAATGTGTACACCTTTCTGTATGCAGCAGTGGCTTGCGGTGCCAACGAGTTCCAGTGTAGTAGCGGTACTTGCATCCAAGACGAATGGGTGTGTGATACAGAGAGGGACTGCCTCGACGGTTCTGATGAAGTCAGTTGTCGTAAGTATTGCTAGTTTCTTCGGATGCAGACACAGTGTGGTTACGATCATCATAGGAGTCCCTCATTTCCTTTGTCTGACTAGATGAGGCTCGTTTCTCTTATGTCACCAAAACCAATTTAATGTTGCCAAAACAAACAAAACGGGTGCAGGATTTATAGCTTTGACGTAAGATAGATTGAAAAGATGAAAGAAGACTAAAAGAATAAAACGCATTCTCTATTTTTTATTTCTATTTTTCTATTTTTTTTTTAAAGATGAGTGCAACTGCAGTTGGTAGCTGTCAAACGGAAAGTGGACCTTTGTAATCAGACAACGTTCCCCCTAGCAAAATCCTGCGCAAATTTCTGTAAAAAAGTGTGCTGGTTGCTTTGATTGTGGACTAATTTACCGAGGATGAACATTGTGAAGAAGTTGTGATGGAAGTTCTGGTAGTTTTTGTTTTCTTTTGCTTTTCATAAAAAATAGAAAACAGGAAAAAAAAAAAAGACAGAATGTTTTTTGTTCTTCTAGACTTCTTGCATCTTTTGAATCTATCTTACGTCAAAGCTAATCCTGCATCCACCCCCCCCTCCTTTAAAAAGAAATGTAATAAATGAAAGGTTGTATCTATAAAGCATTACACTTCGTCACGTGTGAGATGCAGAGAGTCATATAATAGACTATCTAGAGCTCTGCGGTGGAATGTCATTACTGGGCTCGGCCATGTCGCCTTCACATGCGAGTTTCTTCATCCTATTCTTTTTCTTTTTTTTAAAATCTAAAAGCATAAAGTATGCTAGCAATAACAATCGTTTTTTTTTTTTCGTCCTTTAGGATTCACCTTTCTTTTAGACATTATCGTTGTTTATCACTAGTGTAGAGTCGTGAATTTGTGTTTTGTTTTCTTTTGGCAATATTAAATTGATTTTGGTGAGATAAGAGAAACGAGCTACATCTAGATCTAGTCAGACAAAGGACAGCAGGGACTCCTATAGAAACAAATAGGTCAGATAACTAAATGTGTGTATTCAGCGGAAATTAACTTAATTTCAAGTTGTCCTGGTCATTTGAATTCTAAACTGTGGTCTTGACTTGTTCAAAAAAAGAATAGGCGCCATAAACTGGACTGGGGGGGGGGGGGGTGTAGCCTGGCCTAGCCCAAAATATATCCCGGGGTATAAACTGGCCTAGCCCAGAATACACCCCGGGGTATATTCCGGGCTAGGCCAGTTTAACCCCGGGTATAGTATGGCCTGCTACACCGGCATCGCTTGTCCTGAGCAAGGCTACGTATATGTAGCCTATATAAGGTCACCCTTTTAGAAATGCACGAGAGAGAGAGAGAGAGAGAGAGAGAGAGAGAGAGAGAGTGAGGGAAAGAGAGAAAGAGAGAGATAGGTAAAGAGAGAAAGAGAGGGTGAGGAAAAGACCTATTGAGAGAAGGGGAAAGAGAGGGGAGAGAAGTAAAGAGAGAGAGAGAGAGGGGATGAAGGGAGAGAAAGAGAAATGCACGTGTTTAGTTGTGATCATATGAAAGGCCTTTGTAACGATGCGATCGAAGAGATACATGTATAATAGCAATGTTTCTTAGTCGGGATATTCTTACCAGGTGACTCACATCTATTTGCATTTACATTTGGAGGGCCGGGGGTGAATTTGTTGTCGGTGAAAGTGAAAGTCTGATGTGTGTTAAAGATATTTATTTTTATGTACGTTTGAGAGGACTGGTAAAGAAAGGTTTAATCTCTCTCTCCATCCCCCTCCCTCTCTCTATCTCTCACTCCTCCATTCTCTCTCTCTTTCTCTTAACTTCTCTTGATCTCCCTTCTCTCGTTCTTTCTTTCTCTCTCTCTCTCGCTCTCTCTCTCTCCTGCCTCTCTCTCTCCCGTCCCGTTTTCTCTCCCGATTTACTTAATTTCTCTTTCTCTATCTTCCTTTCTCTCCTTCTGTCGCTCTGTCACATCCCCTTTTCTCTCTCTCTCTCTCCCCTTTTCTCCCTCCGTTTTCTTAATTTCGCTTTCTCTATCTTTTTCCTTTCGTCTCTCTCTCTCTCTTTTCTCTCTCACCTCTCTCTCCCATCTCCTTCTCTTTCTTTCTCTCTCTCTCTCTTTTCTCTCTCACCTCTCTCTCCCATCTCCTTCTCTTTCTTTCTCTCTCTCTCTCTTTCCATATCCCTCCCCTTTCTCTCTACAATCTTCACAAAAGGAAACAGCTGCTCTCTCTCTCTCACAGATTCCCTCACACCCCCTCCCAGCCTTCCTCCTATACAACGGCTTGCTTCATTGTGTCCGCACGATCTGGACGAGTCTATTTATTATACCAACTGCACTGCAACTGTTGTAACTAAAACAAAGAGGCTACAGGTCCGCTGACATTAAGGATAACGCTGCAACAAAGCGACAAAATGTCACTTCCATCTTTTTTTTTAGCAATTCTGGCATTGGAAATAATATGTACAGCGGCCGCAAATGTCATCACTGAGACCCGGGGGTCAAAGTCTAAAGAGAGAGAGCGAGCGAGCGAGAGAGAGAGAGAGAGAGAGAGAGAGAGAGAGAGAGAGAGAGAGAGAGAGAGAAAGAGAGAAGGGGAAAGAAGAAGATAGGCAGAGATAGAGAGGAGAGAAGGGGAGTGAAAAAGGGCAGAAGGGAGAGAAAGAGAATTAAATTTAAGAGATAGGGAGAGGGCAGGGAGATAGAGAGATGTAGAAATAAAAAGAGTTAGAAAGAAGGAGAATAGGGAGGGCGAAAGAGAAAGGGAGAGAGAAGGGGCAGAGAGAGAGAAACAGAAAAGAGAGAGAGAGAGAGAGTGAGAGAGAGAGCGAGTGAGAGACAGAGAGAGAGAAAGAGAGAGAGAGAGAGAGAGAGGGAGAGAGTAGGAGTGGGGATAAGCTGGTGTGACAGAGCGGCCAGACGATAATACAATTAGGAAATGGCCGCCATGGCGGAAGACTGAGTGAGTAGATGACATTTTCTCAGTCATGACTGCAGAATAAACCGCAGCCAGATAGCGACAACAATTCTGCAGTGGCCTGGTTCTGTACAGATTTCGTATATGCACAAAGCTCTCACCACTGGCGCCAAATACTTGTCCCGTTAAAGTTAGGTGAGAATTAAATTGAAAACGTAGGCTTTATAAAATATCCCGAATATCAATTGAATGTCAATTCAAAATGTCTTTTACTTAGACGGTACAAAAAAAAAAAAATGTTATTATAGAGACTGGAGACTGAAAGGTATCTTTCTCCTCAATTCCTGTAAATCACCATGCATGCAAGGAAAAGTTTCATCTAAGGCTCCAACTGGTGTTCGGGAAATCGCGACCTTAGTTCTTGTTTGTCCCAAAAACCACATTTAGCACAACTGAGAAATTCCACCTTAATTAAATGTTTGCAGCTTTAGCATTATGATAAAGAGTTAGAATAAGTCGGAACTGTGAAACAGATTGATAAGTGCCACAACGAATTTTAAACAAGAGTCAAAGTGATTTATTATGCCTCTTAGAACAAATACATACTAAAAGATCTCCAGTTTTGCAGAAAATGGAGATAGAACAAAAAAGAACTAAGTTCGCGAAATGCACCTAATACATGCCGGTATATCAAAATGCGTTTTTACCTGGATATAGTGGTTGGCCCCGATATACCATGACTGATTCAAATACACACCTCCTCTCACCTTCTGCTACTGTTCTTTGCCAACAGCCAGCACAGTCTGAGACAAATTTACTATCTTTTATCAAGTGTTCAAAGTCTCTCTAATATTTACCAGGAGACCTTAGGAATTATTTTCATTTCATTGGGTTTGTAATTCTGATTAATTTGATACTTTAATGATCTACAGAACCTAATAAACAAAAATGTAATGGTAAACGGAGATCACAAACAGCCGAACGCTGTTTTAAACAGTAAAATAATCTGCTTGACAGAGGCAGTTGCTGTTGTCCACCAGCATGCTGTTACTGCCTCTGTGGTCTGATTTGAATCAATACTGACAGGAAACACTTTCACCGCTCCGCTTGTGTCTGACGACTGTGCCTTTGGAGTAATGACATTCGAGCCTTGCGGTACCAGATCTAGTTTTTCAACCATCAAAAATTCGTGCGCGTTTTAACAACTTAATTGCAAAATGAACTTGGATTTGCCGTTTTTGCTGTTCGTTCTGTTAAGAGAGAAAAGTTAAATCTAAGTGAACACAAAATAGTAGTTTCATATAACTAAAGAAATAAACACTCAAAATAAAAAATCTGTTACCATAAAAAAAAAAACCTAGGCTATATTTACAATAATGTAGAAAATAATTCGGTTTTAAAACGGAAATGCGAGTCAATTCTAGTAGTGCACACAGACAGGAAAAAAAATTGCACTGAGATGAATTTAAAAGAGCTATTGATACTATATCCACTCTTATGATTTGAAGCCCCTGTAATTTCCTACTCTGGGAATGTGAACAGCTGATTTCTTATAGCAGACCAAGCTCTGAATAAGGTTAACATCCATCGTCTACATTTCACAAGCAGCCGGAAAGAATAATTTAATTTTCTATCAAATCTCTTCGCAGAATGTCGTTTTAGACAAAGGGCACTGTGGTCACAGTTTCAATGGGAATCCACGCGTAATGTCTCAGTGTATAATCGCGTGACTTCGTAATCATTATTGCTCTCCCGCCAGTGTAAATATTTATTAGGTTTTTAATTTTGTATCGACACCGCCTACGCCTGAGAAGGGGAAAAGAGCAGAAAAAAACAACAACAAGACCGCCAAAATGGAATGTTGTGTTTTATAATTCTGTGGGTTTCAGTTGACGGTAAATTTATCTAATCATGTTATCCAGCTGGTTGTGGTAGCGGCAACAGATGTGCTGAAGTAGTGTCAGGTTGTTGTAGCGGGGCAAGAAATGTGATATTTTAGATTGTATATCGTATGATGGATATTACCTGAAATGCAACCATGATTTTCTTTTGACCGTTTTTATTTGTTTCGGGGATTTCAAGCCGGAAGAGACGAACTGCACTTGTTATTCTCCATTTCTTATCAGTCAGTGATTCTGTTAGTGCTGTTAAACCGGATTAATTTAATTTAAAAAAGTGTTCAAAATTAATGTTATGTGGAATATTACAGTGATTCACGACAACATTCTTTATGGATGATGCTTGCTTAATGTGTCTTGTTATGCTAAGGCCGGTGTAACAGGCCAAAATACACCCCGGGTATACTTTGGGCTAGGCCAGACTATACCCCCGCCCCCCCCCCGTCCAGAATTTTATTATTTTATACCCCATTCTTTTTTTTAAAAACAAGTCAGGACCACAGTTTATTTCAGCCTTATTTTAAATTGTTCTTTATCACTGTCATCAGATATCATATTAATACATACATGAACACATTCTTGACACCCGTAAATCATAATACAATTTAGAGGAAATAATGACAATATCCCCCGGGGTATTTTCTGGGTAGGGCCAGTTTAAGCCCGGGTATAGTCTGGCGGGGGTATAATCTGGCCTGCTACGTCGGTATCGCTCTGAGTTAAGTCTGGTTTGTCTCGGATCTACAGTGAGATGTGGACCTACCGCACTGGCCAGCCAGAAGCAAGCCTGAATGGCTAGTTAGGGCGGCGACGAAACTGTTTTGAGATAGTTGACGGAAAGAGAAACCTTGCGCACTGAATCAAAGCTAACGCAAAAAACAAACTTGACTCAGTGGGCCACTAGCCTTAGGCCGATGCTTATTAATAAACAGGCTACTTAATATAACTTGAAATAATTTTTGTTGTTGATTATGTCATTTGTATGTTTCAAATGACGATTCTCGTATTTTGACCATTATTATGATTATCATATTTCATTTTCTTCTTCTTGCATTTTGATTATTCACAGACTCATTACTTGGTCAAGGTTTGGTGTTATTCGTGTGGCTAAAACGCGAATTTGGCTGAACCAATCATGGGGGTCAAACTAGCCGTGTGCGTATTCATTTCATCGGTAAGTACAAGTAACAAGTCGCATTACGTAAAGCCTTGATAAATGAAAAGGCCAGAACCGAGGGAAGGGGGTGGGAGTAGGTGGGCTAGTTGGTGATTTTGAAGGGGCCTACCCCTTGTTGGAGGCAGTTGGGGGGTGGGTGGGTGGGTGGGGGGTGGGGGTGGTAAAGAATACTGATGTTGTAAAGAGCGTCAAAGAGTGATTCTCTAACACCAAATATTTGTATTTGTATTTGTATTTGTATAACTCTTTAATCCCATTTGGGAAATTTTGCCTTTGTGCCATTGCAGCCCAGTTATAACTGGAGCAGGCACGTCGTCGCCACAGTGCAGATTCATAAAAGATTAAAACAGAAACACTTAACGAACAGTTTGAAATGAAGCCTACATTTCCCATCTAACTGGCCTGGGCCTATTAGCAGCTTTACACGGGCCTGCAAATGAACAAACTTCAAACATTTTGATTTGAATATTAAACATCAGAAGCAATACTCAAAACAACTGAAAAGCGATGAAAAGGAACGTCGCTTTGTTGAACCGCTCTTGTTCTGCCAGAAAATTATAGGTCTCTAAGACAGTGGTATAAACACTCGTCACCACTGTAAATAATAATAATAAGAAGAAGAATCATGATAATAATAATAATAATAAATTATGATACTATAGTGGAGGTAAAGGTTGACCATGGAATCTCCTGGAACATCGTGATTACGTAGCCAAAATTTATTAAATTTAGTGTATTTGACAATAAATGACTTGGACACATCCATATTGGACAAATGCATTTTTGAGTATTATTTATTTACATTTTTTAGCAGAAAAAACAACAACAACAACAACAGCAACAAAAAAAAACAACAACTCATTTTCAGGGAGCTGAATCCAAAAGTATAATCGGAAATTGGAACTTTCCTAGATGCTTCGGCGCTCATGCAATATGCTTTTGTAAAGGTTGACTAGCAATGATAACAACAACAAACAACAACAGGAATCACAAACATTATTCTGACCTGCAACTACATGTAACAAATAAGATAATATTAAGATAACAATCGCTTTATTATCCCATGAGGGAAATTCATTTTCACAGAGCACATACACGCAACACACATCTCACGTGTTATTATATGAACATGTCATAACTCAGTGACAAATGAAGTAATATGGCACTGAATAATTATGTATGTATTAATGTTACTTGCCCTGCTTACGTCAGTAAACTCAGTAAAAGTTATTTTTTCGATTGATCTCTCATGCCTTTTAAAGACACCAACTATTACATCAGCAAATACAAAAATACAACGCATACCAGAGCAATAAATTATGGAAGCTGTAAAACATGAACATCGCTGTCACTGCCAATGTTATTGCATGGCATACAACCTTCACTTGAAATTTGTCCTGTTTAGGTGTACCGAAGTGACAAAACAAAACAGAAAGATTGCAATTCATCTCGTTGAAATAAATAAAGAAGCAAATACAATAATATAAGCTATTTTGAGTCGTTTTTACTTCTGTTATATTGACCACTACGAAAATAGATATTACAAAGATAACTGATCAGTCCATCCATGTACCCCACCATACAATTTCTTTACATTTTGATTTATTTATTTTCTACTACCGTATGGAACCTGAAACCTGGCTGTTGTGAACTATCAGTCGCATAATTATGAACAACCGTTTTTCAAATTTAACTTCGACGAAAGCAGGTGGGGGCCCTGGAAGACAGTGATGGATTAGATGAATTTATTGCCCGATCCAATGGGGTTTTGTTTGTTTACTACAAATAACATTCGCACATGACAACGGCAAATTGTTCTATATAAATGTCGTTATTTTATCACTTAACCTAGACATTGCACGGCATTTCATCGTAGGCAATATTATCTTCTTCCTTTGTTGGCAGCGGGAAGTTTTATGATAAATTTACATAATTATTATGAAAGATATTGTGTCTCCCTCTCTTTTATGATAATCAGTCTTAAATGAAATGGTTATTGGACGAGTTACGGAGAGGAGTGGATATAACATAACGACTGGGCACCGAATTAATGTAACCATCTAATGCACCTTACTAAAGATATTACGGTATGTTAATTCGTATCATTATAATAGTATTTTCTTTTTTCTTGAGAACTGAGATAGAGTTTGGATTTTAGGGCCCGTCAGCTCCCTAGCACTTATATTTGCACCATGCACAGTTCACCCATGACAACCCTAATCGATTATGACTTGTAGGATATGAAATAGCCTACAGAGAGGTCGTTCTGTTACAATGAAGAACGTTTACTGTACAGAACTGAAAATGTCCCAAACGAGATAGAACGGATTTTATCTTCTGATGCCTTTAAAGACGTAAATACGTGGTGGTTTTTCTTTTACAGCAGCGCTACCTTTCAGCCCTAGCAATATCTAAGCATGTGATAATATTAGTGATCAGATGCATGTTTCATTATCATTTGCAGGTGATTCTGGTACATGTCAGATCGATGAGAGCTGACATCGACCCGGCATTGTCCAGACAGAAGCGTGTTGAAGTCGGCAATGATGCGGAGCTATCAAGGCAAAAACGTGGTGATGTGATCAGCGATCTGGACTTGACCAGAGAGAAACGAAGGATGGAAGACGAAGTGGAACTGTCCAGACAAAAACGTGGAGAGATGGACAGCGATATGGACTTGTCCAGACAAAAGCGTGGAGAGATGGACAGCGATATGGACTTATCCAGACAAAAACATGGAGAGATGGACAGCGATATGGACTTATCCAGACAAAAACGTGATGAGACAGACAGCGATATGGACTTATCCAGACAAAAACGTGGAGAGATGGACAGCGATATGGACATGTCCAGACAAAAACGTGGTGAGACAGACAGCGATATGAACTTGTCCAGACAAAAACGTGGTGAGACGGACAGCGATATGGACATGTCCAGACAAAAACGTGGTGAGACAGACAGCGATATGGACATGTCCAGACAAAAACGTGGTGAGACAGACAGCGATATGGACTTATCCAGGCAAAAAGTGAAGAGATAGACGGAAATGAAGAACTGTATCTACAAAGGGGTCGTTAGATGAACAATCACTTGGGGTGATTCAGACAAACATAATTAGGCGATGATGGCCAGTCAGCATCCTCAGACAAATCGTCTACCCCAAAACCGCAATCCAGAACTTTCGAGACAGGAACACATTGACATAAAGGATTAATAAGAACTTTCCAAGCTCTAATGATATTAGCAAGTTAGACATTTCCTAGAAAGACCATTTTCTCCACTGCCGGGAATCTCAGATTTTCAGGACAGAAATAATTTGATATTACCTAAAAAACCAGAACGGTTCAAGCGTAAACCTTTTCATAGGTTGACACGGAGAAAGAAGAAATAAAAAACCCCAGCAAACTCTCACTAGAAACTTTTTTAAAAAGTGATTAAAAAACAACAAATCAGGCGTTAGCCTTAAATTGTGAAAATAAGACAAAATGAAAGAAATCCAGTCAGTTCAGCACTAATGGCGAGCGCGGCGCAGCAGTGAGATAAAGGTCTACGTGAAATCCTATGGATAATGATGACCCATTCTGTACATAATGTAAATTAAAAGGAAAATACTAATCCAAATATTAAATAAGCAGGCTATTAGTATTACAAGAAATTATCAATGCATGAGCTAGCCAGTTATACCGTTGGAAAGCAAAACATTTTAGTCTATACTAGGCCGCATACGTCCTACAACACACATTTAAACGGCTGTAACTTTTGAACCGCCTGAGATAATTGAATGAAATAACAAGCCTTGTCATCTTTAATTCAAGTTTTATTGATCCCATAGATGATCTAGAAATGAGTATTTCAGTAAGTTACAAACGATCAAAACACTTGACCCGACAGGCTGAAACCTCATATAGTTCTAAACCTCGTTGTTTGGTAGTCCAAGACAGGACATCGGGCCATTAGAGAAATGAAAGATTTTTATTTCACGGGAACAATCATTATTTATTTCATTAAAAAAAATTCTTGAATATTCCTAATTATTTCAAAAGTTACAGCCGTTTAAAGATTGTCGCAAGACCTCTGTCGCTTAGTACAGTTGTTCAGAAATGCTGTGTTAGCAGGTAAATGCACGTACCGTCACTCTGTGGCTGGACATTTCATCTCACACCGACGGAACAGATACTATATATTAATTTTTGTACAAAGGCATCAGAAATTAGCACTTTATCTTTCATTCTGCAATTTGATATTTACCCAATTTTTTCCTCACAGGGCATCGTTTACATTACTTTTACAGTGTCACTGGGCTGTGGGTTATGGATTTATTGAAATGGCATTTTTTGTTTTCTTTTACAGTATCTATCTTCTATCTTTATAGCACAGTCTCACAGTTTGATTGTAAATTGTATTTTTGCACTGTGACACATTCATTCACATGTCTGTTACAAATGAAATGACTTTAACTCGTTAGGTGCAGATTTCATTGTTTTGCTTAGGGAGTTGACGTGATTATTTTCCGGGTATGTAAAGCTGATGGTGCACTAGGTCAAATTTGTTTTACGTGTGATTTGACTCAGGGTGCGAGTTCCATGTTTCCTCCACCAGACCCAAGACAAAATTTGACGTGCCCGAACTTGTGAGACAGACTTGCTTCGGTCTCGCCAATGGGCCAGACCCGGTTTAACTCGACAGTTCATATCTCACAGTAAAACAAAAGCAAAACAAGACTCGACTCAGTGCTCCATCTGCCCTATAGTTCTTTGCATGTTAGAAAATTAGACGTTTTTACACCATGGCACATTAACGTACGTATATGTCAGAAATAAAATGGTTTGACCTCACTAGGCATCTATTCTCTTTGTTTTGCCTAGCCAGATGGTATGGTTATTTTCTGGTTATATTAGGTTGCTTTCAAATGATAATGTCGCAAAGTGACTGTGTCGGGCCGACGAGCAGTAAAATCCAAGCTGAAACTCAAATTTCAAGCAGTATACCGAAAATGAAGTCAAATCACAGTTCTCTATGAATATAATTATGTTGGCTTAACGATGCTCATCGAAAGATAAATAATTAACTGACAATAAAACTCCGCCCGAACAGAAATACTCGTATTATATTTGCCTGGCAAGATGTGACAGTGTATGAGGTAGGATAACCTTGAGTTAAGTGTTGTTGGCTACATTGTAACCAGAGGTGTCTTAACTGGGCAGTCGCCTAATGGCCCCAAGGATTTTAGGGTGACCCCATGCATGCAAATTTACACTGGTTTTTGAAACGGAAGAAAATCCCGCGCATTACAAAAGCATCTGCCCAGGGGCCCAACATGACGTTTTGACGGCCCTCATTGTAACTGTTTAAAGTTTAAGGACATGACCCATAAATTAAGAAACATATTCTAAGCTTACTTACTATCTAACGTGCAAGTCTTGACTTGCAAGGCGAAACACTAATGTCGAATAGATGGAGAATAGAAGAGATATGAACAAATAGAAATTCATCAAATGTGCTGTGAAAGCACCGAATTCGTGGTTCATGCCGGGTGAGGGAGATGGAAAAGACGGGCTTTCTTTCGATATTTTTTGTCTACTCGCGTAAAAAAAAAGTCTTAACATGTCTTTTTTTTCTTATTACATCTTGGAGATTCCCTTTCTCCAAGTATATAATGTGACTACTCTTTCACCAGTTGTTCCATTGGCCTGTCACCCACTACAGACGTTCATTATGCTTAACATCCAAACAGCATGGTATCGGTGGTTTTGGGTTACGGACTTGAAAAGTATATTCTCATAAAACGACAAACATCGATATCTTTAATAGTTTTGAAATTAGACGCACTCTGTGCATGGGAAATCTCACAGGAAATCTGACTGGCACCAGGAACAATGTCCTGTAAAATGGAAAAATTGTTGATACGTCATTTACGCTAGGTTTTCACCTTCACGGAAACGGAAACGGCAAAAGATCCAATCGAGTGGTAAAAAGAAAAAAAATGTCTTTATATGTATGGAAGCGGCATTTCGGTACACGTGAAAACCTCCTTTCTATTTCACTACTTGAAGGGTTTTTAATGTTTCCATTCCACTTCCTTTGCCGTTTCCGTTACCGTATATATGAAAACCCAGCTTAAGTGAGAGAGACGTCGATATGATAAATTAGATCTTTTCTCGTTTGTTGGTCTAATTCTGACACACAAACCGTTTAATGAAAGCCAATTTCGTGGATAGTGACTTTTGGTGAGACGTTTTATGATTATTATTAGTCGTGTTGTTATTATTATTATTATTATGACCTAACAGAGTATGCATCATATCAGTTCGAAGCAACCGCATCTCATTTAGTATCTATCTCTAACAACATACAGTTACAATAAAGATAGTGAAATTGGAAATACATGTAGAAAGATGTAAGGATCTAGAGTCATTAGAAAGGTTATGAAATATTCCTTACTTCATGTCGACATTACACTACAAGTAAATGTTTGCTTGGTATAAGTTTATTTTTTCATACGTTCGAATCTGTATATTAGATGAAATTATTATGAGCTTTCTGGTTGGCCAAAATTGTCAGGAAGGTATGGTCTGAACTGTTTTGCCTGATTTGTACATATTCCATCTACTGAAAATCCTAAATTGCAAAAATGGGAGTTCAGTTTTGCATTAAAATTAGTGATTGTTTTAAATAAAGCTGAACTGCCGAAACTGAAATCATCAGACATTCGCTTTAAAGATCGGGTTCTGCTCCTGATAAAACTGTTTGTATGTCATGTTATGAGGCACTGTTTTCAGCTGACATTAAAGGCCAGCAAATTCTAATGTGTCATCTTCACGCATTACTTTAGTACCCGGCGAAACGAACACACAGAAAAAAACAGAGAAAGGATGAGGCAAAGATGGACAGGGACACACACACGCACACACGCAAGCACAAGCTTGTGTGCACAAACACAGGCCAACACACACATGTACACATAGAAAGAGAGGAATTGGAAGGGAAGCTTCGAAGGGGAGAAGAGAGAGAGAGAGAAAGAGAGAGAGAGGGGAGAGAGAGAGAGAGAGAGAAAGAGAGAGAGAGAGAGAGAGGGAGAGCGAGAGAGAGGGAGAGAGAGAGAGGAGAGAGAGAGAAAGAGAGAGAGAGAAAAAAGAGAGAGAGAGGAGAGAGAGAGAGAAAGAGAGAGAGAGAAAGAAAGAGAGGGAGAGCGAGAGAGAGAGAAAGAGAGAGAAAGAAAGAGAGAGAGAGGAGAGAGAGAGAGAGAGAGAGAAAGAGAGAAAGAAAGAGAGAGAGGGAGAGCGAGAGAGAGAGAGAGAGAGAGAGAGAGAGAGAGAGAGAGAGAGATAATGTAGGCAATGAAGAAAGACACATTATGCCGGTAACAACAGCAACAATAACAAACAAATCATACTGCAACGAGAGTGAAGGACTGAAGGATCAAAACCTCCACCAAACAAACTCATCCGCTTCCTTTTCTTTCAATTGCCATTCCTGATACCCACACACACAGTAACAACTCTGACTCGAAATAATTTGCAGAACATTTACTGTGTTTTTCATATTAATACAGGTCAATCAAATCAGTACCACCAATAACAGCCAAAATACAAAGAACATACACTACAGTCATGTTTTACTTAGAACTGAAACCAGAAAAAAGTCACGTTGCCAGGAAGATTTAACAAGTAACCAGATGACAAATCACCTACCCCTCATGTTAAACAATCGAGTGTATTTCCATCAATAGACCACTTAGATTTCACCAATATTTTTTTTTAACATAGGAAAACAGTTTATTGCCATGTGGAATTTTCATCCGTAAAAATGCAGAACTAATCACCATTTTGAATTCACAATCTCTTGATATAATTTTCATACTTTCACGAATAGAAGACCAATAATTTGGATCCATGACAAAAAAAAAACAAAAACAAAAACTGACCAGACAAAATCCTCTGGGATAAAATTCCCCAGAACAAAAACCCTGTCTTAGGGTTTTCTGCTCAACGGGGACAGTGGCAGGCCGACAATTTTTGGGACCCTGAAACTTGAACTGTTATGGGGTCCCTTTACCACCAGCAACAAACGGGCAGCATCCAAAATTTCACTCATTAACAAAAGTTTCTTCTGGGACCCTCCGGGATTAGGGGTCCTGCAGCTTAAGCTTTATTAGTTCCATTAGTAGATTCGCCGCTGGTTTGTTTGTTTTTTTTGTATCCTTTTCCCATTTGTGTTCACTCTGAACAAAGTTTTTCTGTCTTCCAACCCCAAAGTAATACTACTTCACTAACCCAAATAACCAATGATAGTTGTTACCCCTTATTACAGCTTATCCCTAACCCACCACTCAAACCCCACAGGGAAGTTCAGAATAAACATCCACATGAGAAAAATAAACAGTTATAATTGTCACGACTACCACAAGACATTAAATTTTAAACTTTGTATCAATTTGTGACATCATGATGGCGACATCAGAATGTTAAATGCAGACATTGATGTGTCATTGATGATTGTAGTGATGAGTAAGAGCGGTAAAATGATGATGACAATGTATGTGATTAGGAAGTGCTTCAATTAGGACAGTTGTCCCTAAGGTTGAGTTTTGAGCTTGCGTTTTGGGCTTTAGTGCACTTCCGCACGATTACGGCTACTTTGGGCCTTTTACGGTCTTTTTCGGTACTTTATTTATGTTTGTTATTCACAGCTTCATCAATTTAAACTTCACAAATAGAATTAAATAGCTCCTTATAAACTTTAATACACTGGTAATGTTTTAGAAAAAAATGTATAGCTCTGAAAAGATTTAGGGGTAAGGATTAAGTTTAGGGTATTGTTGAATAGGTTGATGCCCAGAAAAAGCCAAACTGCAATAATTATGTAAGCTTCAGAAGGACACCTGTCAGTATCAGTACTTACGATGGAAAAACCTCCACAAAAAACCAAAGTACCTGCAACAGTTTAAAAACGTTTCCTGGCTTTAACCTAACACAACACAACCTTAATCCTAACCTTAACCCATACATCGAAGCACTTACAATAGTTAAAAAAAAAGTTACTTTTCCTGGCATTAACCCAGCATAACACTACCTTGACCCTAACCCTAACCTATAGAGACAACTGTCCTTACCAAACCATATACGTTACAATATAATTGTAATTTGATCATTGCCTTTGATGAAGTTTATGCTGGCGACAATGCACTATGGTACTGAACATGGCGACTTTGTAATGATACTGAACATAGCGACTTTGTAATGATACTGAACATGGCGACTTTATAATGATACTGCAAACGATCAGAACAATAATTATATTATTTCATATACGTTTTCATGATAGCAGTGATAACCCAGCAAGCAAGCCTACGCAAATTCTGCCCATATGACTAACGGCAAACTTGCATATAGGAATGACATCGTGCCTATGTACATCCACTGGTCATAGCCAGCGATGATATAAGGAAACCGCCCGTACGATAATCTTTACCAACCCTACGTAAATCTTATACATATCTACATCGGATTGACGTAAGAATGCTGGCTGAGAATACTGTCGAGTTATGGGAAAAAGACTAACACGCCAAAATGAAAATTTTACGCAGACTAATCTATTCTTAGTTTCGTTTCCATCATGTGATGACCAAGGGAATCTATAAGGGGGATCCATGCAAGTCCGGAACGCCACAGCCAGTTGCGCTGGCCGTATCTGACTGTGTCTGACGGGGCTTACTATGATACCTCCCTAAGAATGATGTCATGATATCCCCCCCCCTCCCCCCTCTTTGGTCGTACAAAATTACAGCCTGATGGAAAGATAAATACATTTCACCTTATTAACAACAACAACAACAACAACAAAAAACAGTGGCGGGAGGACTTCACTGTGATATAATTTTGCCCCCCCCTCCCTCCCTACCTCCCTCCCTCCCTCCCTACCTCCCTCCCTCCCTACCTCCCTCCCTCCCTCCCTCCCTCCCTCCCTACCTCCCTCCCCCCTCCTCCCTCCCTCCCTCCCTCCCTCCCTACCTCCCTCCCTACCTCCCTCCCTCCCTCCCTCCCTCCCTACCTCCCTCCCTACCTCCCTCCCTCCCTCCCTCCCTCCCTACCTCCCTCCCTCCCTCCCTCCCTCCCTCCCCTCCTTTTGTTTTTCTCGATGCTACAGCCTAAATGATAGTTTCGAAAAATTAGAAAGTTCTTTTTCTCAAGTGTCAACTAATCTAGGCCAATCGCTTTTAATTATCGATGAATTGTGTTGAGATTCAAGTTTCAGGTATTTTTAAATGAAAAGTTGTAAAACTGTCAAATAGAATGATCTTTGGTTTGGGTCCCTGTAGTAAACCCACCGCACTGGAAATGATGTATTAATACGCGCGCGTTCAAATCCGTGCGCGCAATTTCCCAACAAGAAATGAATGCTTAGTGCTCTGGTGCGCATGAAATCTGTAGTAAGACTGAAGAATATAAGGGAAGCTTTGTAGACCAAAAGAGAGAGAGAGAGAGATAGAACGGTGGGTTCACAGGTGTATCCCGGATAATGCCGGGAACTTCATCCAGTTGAATAAAATGATATTAAACCCGTGGATTTGACGTAGACGGGCGTACATGGTACTTCCCCGTAACTCGACAGCATGATGATATTAAAAATACGACTATGTAAAAAAGATGATCAACATGATAAGAAACGTTGGTATTGATGACAGTGTCTGAATGGCAATATTGTAAAGCAACTTCATTTTTTTGTACCTAATATCACAACAGGCTGACAAGAATAACATATCAATGGATTTAGCAGTGGTAATGTCGATTAATGAATTTCATTCTCTAAATGATATATCAATAATAAAACTGGCACTGAGGGAGGTATCAAACAACTAAGCCCGGAACGTCAAGCCGATTGGTGCCAGCAAAATGTCCAACAAAGAAATAATGGCAGAAGCTGACTGTGTCTGACCGGGCTTAGTATGATGGGGTCCTCCCGGATTTACTAAGAAAATGTAGGAAATTATGGTGGGCACTTCTTGTCTGCCAGCAGCTGACTGTGCCGTTCTGGGCTTAGTATGATACCCCCCTCATGGCCGTTTAACTCCACAAAACCGAGGCGAAACAGATTCCATTCAGTGTGCCATGGGCCATAGAAGATCACCAAAATGCGACGCGTTGGGACTTTAATTCATTTCATTCCAAAGATCTATACGACAGACAAGTAGGGGACTCCGTTACGCCAACTTTCCCCCTTCCACTAAATGATGGCGGCAATTCGCGTGGCCACCTAGAGCTGCCCGATTGCAGACAAAATGAAAGCAAGGGACTATTTATTGCAGCCCGTTTTAATAGTACACATCAAGCGGGCACCAGTTAAAATGTTTTTGTGTGAAAACCTTGCCCTCCTTTTGCCTCGCCACGAGGGTGCACAGTGATTTGACATACTTCCCGCACTTGTCTGTCTACAGAGCTCTGTAGTTCATTCTCAACAAATAAATCGACATAAAAATATATTAATTTAAAAACAATACCACTAACATCAGCAGAGGCATCAGCAACGAATCAAACTGCGGCAAAACCAAGCTTGAACCTTTTCTATAATGATAATATAATAATGAAGACTTGTACGTATATTGCTCATGAATAGCTGCAAAACTTAACACAGTTGCCATGTGCGTGAAATGCAGTTTCGCTCAACAGAATCATAAACAGGATATTTACAGCAAGGATAAACAATGGATTTGGGCGGAGAATGGTACATAAATTTTACACAGAGCAACATTGAGAACGATAAACATATTTGTTGATTTGGTCAGTTCGGTTTGGGATATCGTAAGGTAACCAGAGCATTTTTTCGCCTTTTCACTCAATAAAAATGGCAAGATCATTATTAAGAAACTGAATGACAGTTTGCCGAGGGAAAAATGTCAACTTATAAAATCTATGAAAGGAACCAGAGAGGGAGTGAGAGATAGTGATGGAAAGAGAGAGCGAGAAAAATAGAGAAAGGAGAGCGGGAGAGACAGAGAGAGAGAGAGAGAGAGAGAGAGAGAGAGAGAGAGAGAGAGAGAGGGGGGGGTGGGGGGGGGGGTTAGGAGAGAGAGAGAATGTTGTGGAAAAAAACCAATAAAATTATCAATAATGAATAGACATTTTTTTTATATATTACAATTAAAGTCAGGGAGTACACAATAAGAATGTTTTGTGTAACATGCCAAAACAGTAACAATAAATTAATATTTCAATGAATATTTCATCATAATACAAGCAGTACTAACTCATGATGATAATCATGACATTATGATATAGTGAAGAGATGATAGAAACAGAAAAACTGAGGAAACAAAAATGATAGGGAGGAAGGGAGTCGGTTGGGGGGGGGGGGTGGAATAAGGTAGATATCGAAGAGACAAGATTAAAAAAAAAAGAATAAATGTAATTATGATAATAACACAACCATTTATCAAGAATGTAGACATATATTTTATCAAAATATACAAAAGCCATAACCTGTATCAGCCAATGAAAGTTAACATTCCTGTACAAGTCATATTTTTCATAGTTTCAAATCTCAGCACTTAGTTTGCAATAGCTTTAAGAGGATTGAAAAGTATACAATTCTTGAAATCCTGGCATAAAGAAAGAAATGAAGACCCAGATGAAAGAATGACCTTAGTCCAATTTTAAAGATTTTTTCTTTGTATCATTTTAAAAAGTATGGCTATGCCTATTTTGCCCTAAAAAAGCCCACTTTTTTCAACTTAGGTTAAGCCTTCATCCGATGAAACGGGTTGCCTGCCTTTATCTCCACCAACAATGCACTTGGGGTCTTTCAAACATAAGCAAATTGATTTTTTTTGTTTTTCATGGATATGTGACTGTGGACGTTTTTCCATCTGAGTCTTCGAATAGACTCCATTGTTATTTGGCAACAAAAATAATTCCTTTTTTTTTATAAGAGTGCATCTCCGCCCAGTTCAGCTTCAGGAATGTAGGAATCCCGGGTTTCATTTTTTACTCTCAATAATATTTTTTTTCAGGGCAGAAGGGGTGTTGGGTGAGTTCGCGCGCGCGAGAGAGAGAAAGAGAGAGAGAGAGAGAGAGAGAGAGAGAGAGAGAGAGAGAGAAAGAGAGAGAGAGAGAGAGAGAGAGAGAGAGAGACAAAGAGAGAGAGAGAGAGACAAAGAGAGAGAGAGAGAGGGGGGGGGGATAGAAAGGGCCGAAACTGGCTCTAATGTTTGAATACTTTATGTCATGATAGGTCATAGATCTGTAGATCAATCACATTACTGCCAGTGTACTCAATGGATGACGGATAAAGCGCAAATATGTCTATAATGTAAAACCAAACATTTACTAAAATAAGACGGATTGGCAAGGATCCTCCAGCTGGAAGAACAAAGAGACAAAGATAAAATAACAATAAAAACATAATTTAATACTCCTTCATACCCGATGCCTCAGCAGCAGCAACAACAACAACATCAATATTTACCAAACAAACATGACCCAGCTGAATGACGTGTTACACTGTCGTACGGAAGCGCACTGATTTCTGTGCTTCATCTTAACAGCCATGCACTTCTTTCAGTAATCTTTTTCATTACAACACGTCAGGCCAGTGTTCTTATGAGTTTTGAACCTATCCATTAACCCAGCGCACTGAAATTGACACCGTTCTTAATTTCTTGAAAAGTAAGTACGTGACATCTCAGCCTCAATTCAGTGAAAGTTTCACCCCATCTTAGAAATTCAGGCTAAGATTTATTCACTTTATAGTCTAGATTTCAATTTTTTTTCAAACGGTAAATGTAATCCTGTGAAATTGTAGTAGTTTACATAGCTATGTGTGTGTGTGTGTGTGTGTATGTGTGTGTGTGTGTGTGTGTGTGTGCGCGCGCGCTATATATCATAATTTCTGTAACTGTATTGTTATATATTCAATGATCAAAACAAATTTCTTTGTACAAGGACGAATAAAATTTATCTTATCTTATCTTATCTTATCTGTGTTACAAGTCCTTGGTCAGAAACTGGAAGAGGCATGACCTGGCTGGAGCCCGCTGCTCACAGAGTATAATGAAGTCAAGAAACAAAATACTTTTTTGACTGGAGTATTTTACCTCCGAAGATCTTTCGTAGACTCGCTCACTTAGAAGTTTTAACTTCTTTGTGATTTTTTCAACGTCTTTAGCTTTGACATAGCTATGGATTTATCAATTATTGGTTGTGAATCTAAAATGCTAATTGAACGTAACAGTTTATGTATTTTCAGAAATATTCTGGAGCACAGGGCATATACAAAAGAAATCTCTCTCCCCCCTTTCCCTCCTCCCCCCCCCCCCCCCCTAATGCTCATAAAACCAACGCACACAGATTTACAGAGACATCAGTTTCACAGTGCATGTACATAATATACTTTTCTACTAAAGAATATCAGCGTCTGTATATGATATCAAACGGAGAGGATTTGTTTCTAGCAGCGATCAGTGAAGACATCAATTGTCAATGCGTTCTCTGAGTAGCACAGTGAGTCATAATAGTAGATATTTCTAGACTAGATGCGCCACAAGAGTTGGGATGCAGATCTTGTCTGGAGTGACTGTTTAAAGTAAGATAATATCCGCCAGGTTCAGTGTAGTAAAGGAACACATCGATTTTAGTTTATGTTATATTATTTCCCCGCTACACAGCACTGTATCATGTACAGTTTATTGGCAAGAATGCAGATTTGCAAGCCGATATCGGCAGCTGTTCCCAGGACTGCAGTCTCGTTTGTCTCAGTTAGAGGTGATGATATCCCTAGGCTTATACCATTTGCGAAGGCTGAGGTATTTCCATGCCTACTCTCCCACATTTGGGGTCATTCCTTCATTCCATTTTCTTTGCACCAATGGCTTTGTGCCTTGCCGGCTAAGACAAAAAACTGGAAGTATGGCTTGTTCTTTCTCGTCACCCCATGAGCAGTTGTATGATTTATGTCATAACTTTGGCCAGCCTTTGAGAAAGATCGTCACTGATCTCAACCATAACATCTACTATTCACCGGCCCTCGTCACTCTGATCTCTGTCTTGGTGTTGCTTATCTACTTTGAGGTCCCAGGATTCTGGACAATGCCCATATTAAGGGCTTTCCACAACCATAGAACATAAGTGAAAACACAACCGATTGTCTCCCAGCCTCGGTCTACATTGAAGTATCTGATATCAGAGGTAAAGTCCAAATATTCAGCCCATATGGCTATCCAAGACATCAGTGAGCCCGTGTGGCCAATAGCGTCTTTACCAAAACGAGGTATCTAACCTTCGAACCAATATCCATTGAATTGTAATGATATCAGAGATGGTTAAATCTACAATAAACAATTGCTCTCTCTTGTACCGTATATATTGGCTAAGGTCTGTCTCTGGCTGAAATGTCTACGAAACAGAATGCAGTTGCCTTCCGTCCATGTGTACTTGTTAATGATTAGCGGGTAGTTACAAAGTAACAGTATTTGTCACATTCCGCCTGACCAATCAATCAGCCATTATAACACCCCGCTTCTTCATTACACCAAATTTCCTTGCTCCAGAAACTGTTTGTGTATACAAGTTGACAACAGCCCACGATTTAAAAACCATGTTTGGAAAGTGTCACAGGCATGCATCACAAACGTTCAGTCACAATGGAACATGGGAATTCAAAATTTGCTTTCAAAGCTTGTATGTGGGCAATGATTATAGCCACATATCTTTTTCAGCCTCTCCACACCGCACTGTTGATTTTTTCACGCAGAAACTGCTGTTTGATGCCACAGGACATGAGGTTACATTTATGATAATTGTTCTTCAGTGTAGGTCATGGTGTGGTATAAATGTCACGAATTCTGTGTGTGTGGGTCGTTTAAAAGTGGGTCATGTCATCCTGGTAGTCACGCATAGAACTGCTGGTTGGCGGAGAATGCCTTTTCACGGATCCAGCATGTTCAGAGTTAGAACTCTGGCGACGACCGTTATTTCCATTGAAGGGTTGATACTCATGAAGACCGCGAATAGCATCACTACCATTTGATCCCTTCTCACGCCTCAACCCATTCAGATTTGGATGCCAGCCATTGGTGTTATGAAGCTGATGTGGGTGAGGATGGAACACATTGGCATTTTTGCCAATGCTGGATCTGGTGGATGTTGTAGTCGTGCCGTTATACCCGCTGTTGCTGTTGCTGGGGCGGCGGTGGTCCCCGCCCTTGGAGGTGGAGTCAGAATAAATGGATTTGATTGGTCCTCGTCTGCGCTTCAGTGTTCCCGTTTGTATGAGCTGCATCCAGGCCAGTTTGGCTTCCGGGTTAAAGAGACAGCGGAACACGAAGATGAGAAAGCCTTGGAGAGAGTTGCAGATGCAGAAGAGATAACTGAAAAACAACCTGGCCTCATTGATGGCCAGAGGTCCAAACACCCAGGTGATGCCCATCAGAAACATGACAGTAAATGCACCTCGAATCTGTGCCGGTGTCACGGTCGCTGTGTCATTATTTATTTGTTGCTGCAAAAGTACAAGAGAGACAAATTGCTACTGGTTTTGCAAATTTAGTAATTTAACATGCTGGCAAATTGCTGGACACTCTAAAATTTTGAAGTTAGGAAAATGACATGCTAGAACTGCTATCTACTAACGTTCAGTGTTTAAACCTGGAAGGTAATTGTGAACTTGGTTGACTGCTGACAGTTTTTATCAAAATATACCATTAGACGTTTCATACAAATACTAATCATGCAAAACATAACCCCCACAAGACAATAATAATCATATTTAAATCCAGACTTCATATGCTCACCAGCCGCCTCTCCTCTCCCTGGTTTGCACTCCCTCTCTCTCTCACACACGCACACATATAAGCACAAACACGCCCCGATACTGATGTGGGGTCCCCTTCCAAATAACCGTGCAAACTACACCACAAAGCAATAGCCCTATTAAATGTAAAGGTAACACTGATGTCTTTCTATGGAGATTATTAATTTAACAGATATCATCATCGTGAATAAATGTACCTGAAACTTTGGTCTGAGGATGACCCTTGCCACCACGATGAAGACCACTGTATTGATGACGAGAATGACACTGGCTGGGGCAATCAATGCCGAGTAGTAAGCAGCTGGGTTGTCACTGGTCAGGAAACAGCTAGAGGAAACACAAAGAAAGAGCACCATCATGTTATTTGTATTTGTATACTTCTTTTAATCCCATTTGGGAAATTTTGCCTTAGTGTCACTGCACCCCAGTTACAAAGTCAAAATTGGGCAAAAAGAAAAAATTGGATGTAGCGAAACCCTGCGTGAGAAATAAAACCAAAACGATACAAAGCTACATACGACTTTTTCTTTTTGCCCAATTTTGACATTGCTTATAGCCCTGCTGCGACCCCAAAGTTTTTCTGTGTTTTTTGTGATATTTCGTCAGCCCCAGTTACAACTGGAGCAGATACGTCGTCTCCACACATGAGAGAAATCCAAAAATTCCAACGTGCCTGCACTGACCGGTATTCGAACCCGGTACTTTCGGCATGACAGGCGAGTAACTTGCCTCTAGACCAACGCGTCCCCAGAGGGGACATCTTGTTATGACATTTGAAGCAAACCCTACTCTGTACTTCACTTTCAAACTTTCCACTACTTTCATCTGAAAGAAAATTCTATATTATGGAAACTTATGGGGATTTCTCGGAGTTGTGAGATAAGAGAAAAAACAAAAGAAAACAAAAACAGTTTGGCATCTGGTCGGTCAAGGAAAATCATCTGTAGTCTTAATGCTAAATATTTCAATAACAGAATGTCGTTGCACCGCCGCATTATCATTGCCATTCACATCATTGTGAAACAAAAACACAGAAACAAAGCAAAATCAAATATCTTAAAAACAGAAGTAGCGGTTACTTACATCATTCTGGTCTTCTTGCTGTCATTGTAACTGTGTACGTCAACGGCAGCTGTGATGCTCACGATGACCGCTGGGATACCTGGGTGAGAAGGACAAATTATTATGATACCGTTCAAAGTGTTCCCCAGACCTTTGTCTTCATGAATGATATGGCATCTCTTGAAAGTGTAGGTACCATCTGCAATGTTGTTTAAATCTCTCTCTCTCATATCTCAAATGCAACTTAGCATTAATAGACTGGTTATTTCTTTCCGTTCCTTTTCTATCCCTACCAATTCCCTTCCTCCACGTCGCCTCTTTTTTCCCCCCTAAACTAACATCATTATCGCTTTTTTTAAAGAAGCAACGTACAACATATCAATTCCTGAAGATCATGTTTCTCAAACCTGAGGCATTTGGCTCCAAGGGGAGAGATTTCAAATCTAAGGCCGGGGAATTTTATCCAAGGAGGAATTGGGCAGGAAGTTCAGTCAGAGGAGGAACTCCAAATTCAGAAAGAATGTGTACATATCGATTTATATAATCTATATATTTGGGCTTAAATCAAATCTAGAAGTTTGATGATGTACTGAAATAAAGATTTTTTTTATTTTGTCTTCATTTGATTTCAGTTAATAAAGAAATTTAGTTTCACGAATTGTTTCCAAAATTACAAAGTATAAAAGTATTGTGGTGAAAACATCATTAAACATCATTTTACAATTCAAAATGAGGGAGGACTTGAAGAAACTTTAGATCGTAAGTGGAGGAATGTGGCCTGGGTCTCTGAGAACCTGACAACCACTGTTGTAGATCCAATATTTTAGATGTTCAATATGAACAAAATAGAAAGTACGGGTTGGCGTTTTCAAGTACAGTTAGTTTCAGTACTCACCCCAGGCAATTAGTAGCCGCTTGAGAAGATAAAGTCGCTCGTATTTGGTGAAGACAGTGACTAATGCCTGATACATCTCCACAGCCTCTACCAACATCCACATCAGAGCTGCCAGTAGGAAGTAGTGGAGCAAGATCGCAGCTGCCAAACATCCGCCTTCACTGAAGGGTATACAAATCGAGATACATTGTATTATCATCATCTTACAACTGAAGACTACATGGGGGAAGAACGACAGTTGCTACAAAACGCCAGTTTAATGGTCAGCTCTCTCAGTTCTTAGCTAATATCTTTAGCTTTGTTCCTCTCATACCGATTAAGTGAAAAACAACCGCTGCCCAGCAATAGGAGCATCCTCTTTTCAAACTATGGACTTGCACACTTTAAAATGGGAATTTCTCCAAACCTTCATTTTGTAGCAACTGTCGTTTTCCCCTGTAGTTTTCAACTGCTACTGTAGCTTTTAGAGTGAAGCCTATAACACTGTATAACAGCAATAATTTCTATTACTATAGCAGCAATATCACGTCCTGTACTCCTCCTTCCTTCTTCTTTTGCGACAGTTATTACTTTTAGGGCAGCCGCTAACTACGTCTTATACCAAATGCCGTGACAACTGCAACCCCAAATGCTACAGCACAGGGCGTTACCCTCGCTTCTGTTTGGTGACCGTTCTGCTTTACTATGCTGTGCTCGTAACTTCTCCTACAACCTGCACTGCAATAAGTGATGTCAGCACTACACGATTATTTGTGCTGTAATAAGTAAATCATAACTGAGAAAAGTGAACTGAAATGTTCCTGCTCATGGTGAAGGCGACAAACAGGGACTTCATTTATCAAATAGATTCTCTGCTGACCTTTCACTTTGATGACTAGATGGAGTCATCCGGCTGGTCTTAACTACCGATAGGATGAATATAGACCAAATGGGAAGAGACGAATACATTAGAAAGGATAGAAGGTAGAAACAATGGGAGAAATAACAAATAAATGGTTGTCAAGAAGGACACGACTTAAGGCGAGAAAAAGGCACTGGCACGCTTAGGAATAACCTTACCTGAAGTCTGAGACATCGACCGTTGCCACCAGGAAGGTAATGTTGAGCAGGACCAGGGCTGAGCACAAGTTGAGCAAAATCTTCCCAGACTTTTCATTGTTCAGGCACCTGTTGAATGACCGTATGTGCAATCTCAATGATTTGAAAATGATAATAATCTTAGGCGGTATAAGTTAACGTATGACTGGAAATTAAATCTTCCATATTTCTAAAGATTCCAGAAGTTGGAGGGAAAAGGAAGTAAAAACGGCAGCTCTTTTCTTATAATAGGCTTAGAATCATTGGGCGTCTAACTTCTGACGTAATTGGAGGCAGAGAGTAAGGAGAAAGAGTCAGCAGAAACAATGCCCTCTTCGGAATATCTACGTAATTGTTTGGCAATCTTCGGTCCTCAGTTTTGGATGACAAGCAAATATGATATGCGGATAAGCAGATCCGGGTACACTGATATCAGTGTCAAAGTTTGCTACACGCTCGTGGCGAATGCAGTGCACTGACTCGGGTGGACATCAGAGTTGATAAATTCATTTTTGTGTGTGTATGTGTGTGTCGTGCACAGAAAACTACCAATACATAACAAAAAATGTATTCCTGCATTGTATAACTCGACTCATTATTCTATGATTGGGGATGAAAGGACTGGTTAGAGAAATTGAGGAGAAGGGGACATGATATTGGACGTCAGTTTCAAGAGTCCTGTAGTCTTCGTTCATCTGAACGAGAGTTAGAGAAGGATAAGGGGAACTGGAGGAAAACACCAAAAAACACAACCAGCAATAAACTAAAACTGAACGAACTGTATATCCCGCCCCCTTCCCCCGTAAGAGGCCAAAATTCATGCATACCTGAATAAACCGTAAGTGACGATGGTGATGAGTAGACTGGCCAGTGAAATAGCACAGCCGATGTAGGTGATGTAAGTGAGAGCTTCCTCATGGGCACTGGAGGCGCCACTGCCTGGGTCCACGTCCTATGGAAAGCAAAATAGATGATCTGATTCAGGAATCAGTTCAATGAAATTGCCTCAAGGGAAGGGTAAATTGTGACAAAATGTATAAATTTTTAATTTCATAACAAGTTTTTACGTATTCCCAACATGAACAAACTAAATGCATTATATTATGATCTGATGGTTTTCAAGAGATCCAAAAGACGAATTGATCATCCCAAATGATTTATCTGATAGCTAATAAGGCAGGAGCTGAACAATAGAAAACCGTTCTTGGGCACAATGACAACAACATGGATTAATCAACATTTAATGATTACATTGGGCATGGTATCCAGGTAAATTGATGACTATATACTGAAACTTTCAGAGAGTCCACAATTGTCCACTCCAACATAACGCGACCTTCGTTCCTGTTCGATCTGTCTGAAAAATGGAGATCTCTTAGTATCTAGAAGAGGCATAGCAAACGCACACTTTGACTCCTGTTTAAAATGCGTTGTGACACTTAAATCAAGCGGTTTCAATTCCTTATCATAATGGCTCTTGTCAGGGGCCAGTAGCCTGATTACAAAACCGAAAACAGAAAATACTGACTTGTGTTCACTGCTCATGTATATAGCTTAATGTGTAGGATATTACTCGTACAAAAGCCTCAAACGTATAGCGTCGCATTTCTCAGTTGCACAAAAAGTTGAGGTGTCACAAACAACGACTAAGGTCGCGGTAAGCCAATCCTCATATGAAAATATTCGAAATGTTTTGGTCTGAACTGACAAATTCCCATCCTCTTTCCCGTTTTCTCTCTATGCCATGGTTTCTCACTATCTCTTTCTGTCTCTATTGCACGTCAATCGATTTGCGTGGACTGAATCTGTTGAGAACCAATACGGCCACACGATCAGCCACAAGTTGCCTGGGCTATCTGAATGACTCACCAGTAGCACAGCAAAGCTTGTTAGATGATTGGATTCGCAGGTGACAATTCCCGTGTCTCCTTCGACCGGCCGAGTTATCACTCCTTTTTTTGACCATTCACGATCTATTGAAGATAGTCAGAAGTACACTATTGATTATTTGTGCCTATAAAATGATATATTATTATTTCTACTCCAGCATAACAAACATGTATCATTTGCCTTGTGAACTGATTTAGGAAATGCAATTAAAGAGTTGCTGGACAAGTATTAATGGCGTTAGCAGGTTCCATTGAAACATCTTTATAATTATATAATTATGGTAAAATTGCTACAGTGTGATAGATTGATTAATTAAAAAGACTGTGGTTGAAAGAGAGGAGAAGAGAGAGTGAAAGATAGACAGAGAAAGAAAGAGAGTGAGAGAGAAAGGGGGAGAGAGAGAGAGAGAGAGAGAAAGAGAGAATGAGAGAGAGAGAGAGAGAGAGAGAGAGAGAGAGAGCGGTGGGGGGAGAGAGAAAAGCCATGATATTGTACCCCAGAGAAAATCATGCCATCACAAGTAAAACTGAAATGAACTCACTCTCAGGGTCCCAGAACACACAGGTATGGTTGGCATCAGACTGAAAGAAAAGAGTGAATATAAATTTAACTTACATTTTCTCTTCCTGTTGTTATATCCCTCGAAAAGGATTGAAATTGTGAACTTAAAATAATGCTTTGCTAAGAACGAAACAACTGAGTATCTATGCCAGGACGCTGGTGATTAACTTGATAAATTTAAACAACATTTTGAAAAGTAAATGAGTCGAAAGAGAAAGATATTTTCCCTCCTGGAACAATTATCACTTTGGGACGCCACCGACGCTGCAATGACTGTACTAAAAATAAAATTTAATTTTAAATATTCCAACAACTAATTTGGCTTTCCACACCTTTATAAGCGGCAAACGTATAACAACAGGCTCAGACAGATTGACCAGTTGTTTCCCCTTGACAGTGGCGGAAATGACGCGTTGTTGGTCAGTCATACTGTTGGTCATGAAGCCTCTGGATGGTACAAACAGCTGGGACCGCTTGAAGCCAATGAATTGTATCCTGGTGTCTGGTGATTCATTCTTGGTCTCATTTAAGATGGTGTAGGGTAGTTCAATAGTCATGTTCAGCTGAAAATGAGAGTAAAAGACTAATTAGAGTGAATTTTTTCGCATGTAATTGGTTAAAAGATCGCAACCAACCAACCAACCAACGATCAACCGACCGACCCACCAATCCACCAAGCAAGCAAGCAAGCAAACAACCAACGACCAACCAACCCACCAACCAACCAACCAACCAACCAGCCAACCAACCAACCAACCAACCAACCAACCAACCAACCAACCAACCAACCAACCAACCAACCAACCAACCAACCAGCCAACCAACCAATCAACCAACCAACCAACCAACCAACCAACCAACCAACTCATTTAATTTCACGTTATTATATTTACAAGCCTTTAACATCACATTATGTTTTATTATTTGCTGGGACTTCGTCTTATATTCACCTGTTCTACAGTTCCATTGTCTGTCAGGTAAGGTTCAAACTGCACACTGACCATGCCATTGTTTTGTTTTAAAGCTTCCTCTAGGGATACAGCCTGTACCTGGACTTCCGCGGCACTCACGCTGATCTTCCAGTCCTTTTCAGTTAGTTGGACATCGGAGGTGTAGTTTTGCAGAAACTCGCGTAGCCTGGCAAAAGTAAAGGACGAATTATCACTCCTTACTGAAAATCTCTTCATTTATTACAACCTTTGACTTTATGCGTGTGTGTTATGCTGTAAAACGCGGAGCCAGTGTTTCCACGCCGATGGTGCTTCCAGTTTTGGACACGGTACCTTAAGTAAAAAAAACAAACTCGCTTCAAGAATCTGGCTGGCATTGAAAGACATTTCTCAATAGTGTCACTTATGTTTGGGTCCAGTAGATCTTTGGACTTAAAACAGATGATTACTTAAATTCAGTGAATCTTTATTTGGATTATTTTTTTTAAATGCCTTCAGAAATAATAGGGACAAACAGACACAGGATGTAATTACTTCTTTCTTCTTGTTGCGGAAGGATTACGAAAGGAACAAAAATAGATTTCAATGATTTTCCCATTCATTCGAAAAATCAGAAATAAATAAACAAGAGATAAAAAACTATGTATCCACTCACTTTGTGTTTGTTTGGCTTTCATTTTCAGCCTTTTCGCTAACCGATATGTTGACTCGTCCCAGGTTACCCAGTACATTGAGAGCAGACTTGGTTATCTGGAAACACATTTGAATAAATTAAATTGCCGTTTATGCTCGTTTGAAGACCTGGTCAAGAGATATTGATATTCTTTTGCTGAGAAAGGAGTTGAATTCGCAGTGATCTGGTTTTACTTTAACAGCTATTTTAAGCTTCAAGTTTTTAAATTATTATTAAACTTATTTTAAATGTTATTTTAAATAATTTAATCGTAATCATTTGGATATCGTCTTGTAAATGATCTGAAATCACTGCCAGCATTGCGGGGAAACCGTGAAATTTGCTTACTTAAAAATAAATCCCTATGACACGAGCAGTGCCAGCCAAACCATGAATATAATAATTCCCAGAGTTTTGGTATAAAACGCACGACAAAGAAAGAATGAAAAATGGGAAATCCTTCATGAAGCGGAGACCCAACTTACGTTGACATCCTCCAGCGACTCGTTATAGAGACCCAGCAATTTTTTAGCGTACTCGCTGACTTGATCAGCTGTCAGCTTGGAAGGATCAGATGTATTGCCCAGCAAATCATTCAGCGTTCTCATAGCATCTAGTAATCAAACAAATAAACAAACAAGATAAAAACAAATGATCATATCATAGACATTGTAGCAAATATACCAAATATGCTGGAGGAGAGACAAATCTGTAATGCGTCAGAAAGGACACATTTTGGCTTGACAATGGCAGTAAATGATATTCAAGACAAGATTGAAAGACAAACAGATACTGAACCAGACCAGTATGAATGTGCGCTGTCTAATCCCAATAGTAAAGTAACTAATATGAAATTATTTAAAGTTTAAACCTCAGAATAATACACCGAAAGAAAGAGTCGTTGAGCAACTAAACAGCTGGTTGCAGAGAAGAATATCACCTTTTGGGCGCTGTGTTGTCGGTTCTGATGTTATATTTGTATAGGATGCAGTTTGCTGTTCTACAGTGAAAGACGGGCTCGCAGTTGGTGTGGTCATCCTACTTGTGTCAAATGTATCAGTTGTGGTCGTGGAGGAGAGACCCAAATCGCCCGAGTTCGATGTCTCAGTCACTCCAGGGAATTCTGTATGGCCATCCCTTTTGTTGGTTGGCAGAGTGGAAATGGTTAGTGGCGATAGTGTTGTGTTTCCTTCAAGAGAGGACTCTGATGTGGTGGTCGTGCACGTTTGATTTCCCCCACTGCACAATGCATAACTTGCTGAATTGTTTGGCGCGCGTGTTATAGTATTTTGTGAGTTTTGCGCGTCACGGGTTCCAGGGAGGTCTCTGGATTCAGTTCTGTGACGTATTGTTATGTTGACGTCAAAATCGCCGGTGCCATTGACATTTACTGTCACAGAAAGTTTATTTTGGCCATGTGTAACTAAGACCAGGCCAGACATATAGCACAGTAGGTACAGGGTCTGATATCGTGGGCCAGCCTTCAGTTTTGTTGACATCGTGACAGTTTTAATAAATATTTCCAGGAAACAGTAAATAATTTCTCACACACTAACTGATAGTCCAGGCAATGAAATCAGAATGACAGTAGCTGCTGTCTTTGCCGTAGAATTAGAACACTTTATGACTCTTTTAGATATGTGATCTTGAAACAGAAAGATATCGTGTTATCTTCCACGCGCGCGTACATTTCACGTCATAAATTCTAATAATTTGAACGTAAGTGTTATATAAATGATGAAAAGATACTGTGCCACAAGATACAAAGGCACAAATCTGTTTTTTCCAAAACTCAAATTTTTATCATTGCATTAATTTCTTCAACCTGTTTGCACAGACTCTGCCAGGCAAGGAACGAACTTCTCAGAAATGCTAAACTATCTGTTTAAATGAACGACTCAATTTACAACCAGCTCGAACGGTTTCACACTTAACACACACCACATGTTGGAAAATACAGTCTGGGGATGACACTAGTAGGAAAACAACACTTGAAAGAGCTTCTCCTCTTAAACTAAACAAAACTAAGTAAGTTTTCCATGATGGCTGGGGATGACACTAGTATGAAAATAGCTGAATAAGTTTACCCCTTAAAGAAACAACAGTTAAAATTTAGTCAGTTCTTCTTGTTAAAAAAGCATTTCTCCCTGCAGCCTGCGCATGAAACCAGTAGAAAAACAGCAACGGCATAAGTTTGTCCTCCTGGACACACAACAAAACTAAGTCAGTTCTTGTTTCTCATTGTCAAACACCATTTCTCTAACAAAGATCGCTCTTCGTATGGGCTTTACTGGGACAGAAGTCTGCATTTATATTCAATCGATCTGCACGTATTCAATCTCTGATCCGCCTAGCTGAAGATTTATTTAGGCAAGCGAGCTGTCGGCAATTTCTTTTGAAATGCAATCTTTGTCTTACAGGGGAAACGCCCCTTTCAATCTGTATGCGTAAACAGTATGGAGTAGAATAATCATCTCTGGGATTTTCTGGCACCAAACACAAGTACTGGTAATTGAAAACTCGGGTTTAGCGAGTGAGGCGTGTAGTGGGTGACTGAGGCGTATATCGCCTGTTTTACCTTGTTTGTGGAATATTTTACCTTTTTCTACTTTTTTTTTTCCTTTTAAAATTATGGACGTATTATTTCGCTCCAAAAATGACCAAGACTGCGGCTTTTTCGGTAGTTAATCATGAAATGTAAGCCTAACTGAAAATATTTACGAGCCTCTTTTTGTTGTCCTCGGACTGGTGTAAAAACGAAATATTTTTATATCACACAATAATGCATGCGGAAATCGTTTTTTTTTTTGGTGGTGGTGGTGGTTGGAGGGGGGGGGGGAATAACTATGACCATTCCGATCGAGAGTCAAATTAGGAAAGATATTTAGATTTCACTTTCGTTCAGTACAAGGAGGCTACAATAAAGATGAGGCATAACACGCAGCTGACCACTGAGTGCGCCTTGAGAACACCAGAGAAAAATCCGAACTTGGGCTCGCTCGCATTATAAGTTTGGCAACAGGACTTTTGAGCCAGTCACACCCCTCACCCCCCTACAAAATGTGAACTGGACACCTTTGATGTAATACATCTACAAATGGACTGACCATAAAACCAGTACGAAACCCGGTGCCACTTTCATGACCTTCTTTAAAACCATGCAAATTTCATTACAGGTCGAACTGACTTAACCTGGCTAGATGCCATCAGCTATTACCCTGGTCTTTGGCTGTACCCATCCAGGTGTTATAACAAAGACATAAAAGCTTCTTATGCAAATCAACCGGAGATTAGAACCCCGAAACAAACTAGACACAAAGTGGAAAAGGAACGTAATTGGAACATGACTGCCCATGCAAATGCAAATATAATGTGGGATAAACATTGTTTTGCGTCATCAGGGCGTTTATTGACAACATTTAGAAGTGCACTTTCTCCCAGCTTAGCATGTCAAGAATCATTTGTCATTACAAGATAAAACAACAACACGTACTTATCATAAGGGCATAAATTAAAATAGCTTTCTAACATAAAACTCGTTTTATTTCACAGCTATTCCGTTCTCATCCAAATCCTTAACTGTTGCCCCTAAATTGCTAAGAAAACTGCCGGCAAGGACATTAAAAGATTAGGCTTTGAAAAAGAAGCAATAAAGCTGTTATAGACAATCGTGTTCCAATCCTTTTTCCCCATGCTGTAGAGACTGGGCCATACTTAAGCATGTGGTCATGAAAGAAATTAATAGTACGTTATATGATTCTAGGTTAAAAGAATCAAATAGTGTTAACATCTGATAAATGTAAAAAGGTGAACTAAGAGAGGAATCACTAACAGCTAATTGCACTGATAAGCACACGTGGTGGTGGTGGTGGTGGTGGGGCTCAGAGAACAAGCTCAACACAGAGCTAACAGTAGGTCAAAGCAGTACTAAACAATGATGCGTTTGTAGCTTTTCAGTGGGAGGAAAAGCCCATCTACGGCTTTTCACATAATTTTCAGTTAACCTCAAAATATGGGGAACCACAGTAAGTGGATCAGCACACGCTGTATGGTGCAGGTTACTTTTCCAAATTCCTGTTTACGCGCAGACCGGGTTTCCCGATTAGGCAGAAATGTCTCTTTTTCTATTTATTTTATATCTTAACAAATACTCACTTTCAGTGCACTGTTGTTCCCCATTGACACACGTACATGTCAGTTCATCAGTCTGAATCTCTTGGCAAGACGGCTGACAAGATTGCCCTGTATATATAAAATAGAGGGAAAGTCAAGCATGATGGCCACTCATAGATGATTTCAGTACATAAAGGGTTCTGACAAAATTCATGAACAAATTAAATAAATGGCTACAGTATTGCAATCCAAATAATTATACTGCGTAACACTGCTCAGCAGTTTTGAAAAATAGTGTTACTCCAGCACCGCTTGAGTCTATCCCCACTTTTAAAAAATCTTGACATGAGACCATACCGTGACATGACAAATTGTCATCTATCATTCCTACACAAATCGTGAAGGTATGTCACTTCCGGGTACAGATTTTAAAGGGTTAAAAGTTGTTCCAACACTCTGTTATGTTGAATTACAAAACTTTACAAAGGATTTTCTCAAAACGTCCTGATGGGGAAATGAAATAAGGCAGCTACCAAGGTGACAACAGGTATGTGTAAAGGACCAGAAAGGACCTAATTTGTATTTACATGTGCATTACTTATTTTACCTTGTATTCCAAATACACAACGCACCCACCCACAGTCACTAAATTCATTTATCTCGTATTAAGACATGTTTCAATTTCCCCAGCAGTTAAAACTCAGACTCACGCGTTAAAAAGTACTGATTGTATAAAACAGGGAAAGGGTAAAAGATAAATGTCCATGTCCAGTCTCAGTTTAAGATTCAGGATTGCATTTGGTAAGGAAATGTTCATGGCTCTGTTAGAAAACAACAACACAAAAGAGGATGCAACCTTCGCAAACGCTATGACAGTTTGGTTCACCGGTCCCCTCTGGACAGTCACACTGTGCTGTGTACCGAGATGATTGAAAGGAAGAACTTTCTGCTGTTTGGGAGATGGAAGAACTGCCAAGATCTATAACCTGGCATCTGTAAGAGACAAGCACAAGATATAATTAAGAAATTCCATTTGTAAGAAGTTATAGAAACGTATAATAACCAGATTTTTCACAGATTTCCCGCTCACCCAGCTATTTCCCTAGATGTTTGTCATTCTTTTCATATATTTCATCTACATCTGTTAAAAGCTAAGCCCTAAAAATCGGGCTTCTTATATCGTGCTCACCATGACAAGTAATAGAGAAGATTGGTCGGAAAGTGGAGTGATCATTGCCTGTTGGTGAACTGAGAAAATTATCAGCTGCAAATATACAAACGACAGAAATTACACAGTGGCTATGGTGTTGTTTTGCCTTCGGCTCGCTTTCGCTAGTTTTCCCGAGAGACGATTGTCTCAACTCGTCCAAAACCCGAGAAAAAAGAAAAAAAACTTCACTGCGCCCTCTAAAGCGCATAATGCTTCCGCTTTAGTGTCACCAGAGAGTAGATATCTATATATATTATTTACAGAGAGGAATCATTTCTGCCAAATCGTGAAACTAGGTCGCGGCAGTAAGAAGAATAGGAAAGGACCGTCTTCGCCAAAGAGAGTGTGTGTATAATAATCTGTTTACTGTGATTTGTTCATATTTTGGAATTGATTGAAACTATTTAGTAACCTCTTCCTCCCCGTGGAAATGTACAAATGAGTATTGTTTACCGCCGCGACCTACTTTCCGCTCCATGCTGTCAATGGTTTCGTTGAGCTTCCCGTGTCTCGCTGTGCAAATCGATCAATAGTGATTTCTCTCTAAACATACTTAGTACTCTCTGGTCTCACTTCATTTACAATTGAGACTGACGTCTTTCGATGAATCTAACGATAACAAGTCGAAAGCGAGACGAAACCTAAGCCACTGCGTCCGGGCTCTAAGACTTACATTCCACCATTCAGACACGGATTCTGTCTTTGTGAACACGGACTTTCTATATCACACAGTTTCCCCACCCAGTCCTGGCTGCAGTCACACTCGTAATCTGTCTGTGAGATGTTTCTGCATCCTGCACCGTGCTGGCAATCATGCTGGTAACAGGTATCGTAAGCTGAACAATCATTGAGGTAAAACCCTGGCGGACACCGACACTGGTGTCCTCCGGCTGGATTGTTCTCACAGGTACCGCCATTCCTACAAACCTGTTAGACAAACAGAAAGAAAAACACACGTAATGAACATTAAGGCTAGAGACGCACCGAGACAAGTCAGTTTTGCGTCACTTTGGCTCAGACTTAACTTCATTTGGATCCTCTAGACAGACATTTCAGTGTCACCACTTGACTCGATGTGTTACCAACCTTAAAAACACGCGGTAACGTAATAATTGAATCAAAATCTTCTTCGTGAACTGGAATGCATTTAGCTGAATCACTTCCAGATAGTATTACTGAGTACAGTACACACATAGTGCTCACTCCGAAAGAGAGACGCTTTAGTAAGGCTATGGGGCAGTTAAATAATCTGTACAGGAGACATGACGAATGGTTGGCAATTCAACCAAAAACATAATTCTGTGTGATTTTAGTGTACTAAATATGAGGCGGCTTACAGAAGTGAAGCAGTAAAGATATGGAATATATTTCAGGTAAAACCATTGTTTTTTTCTTCTGTAAATTAGGCCTTTGACACAGGGACGGTTCCATAACAAAGCCAGAGATGATATTAATCCTTGTGAAAATGCGAGGGGGCATTCTCAAGTTCACAGAGTAATAAAACCGCACCCAGTGACACGTAAAGCTATTTCTCCACTGTTCCTACTTACGTCAACTGTACAGTCGTCGATAGAATTGCAGTCTGTGCCATACCATCCAGCAAAACAGTCACAGATAAATTCAGACTTGTAGGTATCCACATCTCCGTAACTAGTACAGGTGCCGTGGTTATGGCATGGTGACAGCCCACATGTATCAAACTTTTCACAGTTATCACCGTAATACCCCAGTGAGCATTCACATCTGTGGAGCAGGTTGGACATTTTGAAGTGAGTTCGTCATTTTATATCATCGCAATTGAGATAATGTCGTCGGTTCGGTGCAAGAAGTGATTACTTCCTTACCTGTGACTATGGAGAAAATCACATCTTGCCCTGAACCCACGATCTAGAAATGAATGTACAAAGTATGAGTTTTCCATGGTATTAGTCCGGGGGAAACTGGATTATTTTAGCCTAAACATATGAATATTATAGCCTTAAAATGTCAGCGGCATTTATTGTGATTGAAAGGGGGAAAGAAATGTAGAAATTTGAACTCTCTAGCAGAAACTGATAAAAATATGGGAACAGTGCCAAGATTTGAAACTCTGACCGAAATGGCTGTCGTAACGGCAACATGAAAGGCGGGCACAATGAAATTTGTTATGTGCCAAACTAGTTGAATAAGAGACAACCAATAAAAATGCCGTCAGTGGCTAATCGTGAATTGCCATCTGCAATGCCACTGGTACAATAATAGACAAGCCAAAGTCTAGAAAATTAATACATTTCATTTTTTCAGACCAACGAGCTGAAAACTTCAAATCTAGAAGTGACGAGGAATATGAAAATCACAATTTTCCGGTCTTGGTAAGCAACTGGTTAAAGCCAGCATGGGTTAAATCGTAATGGACTTCCATTTGACAGGAAAGTAGAGTGACATGAGAGTCTAGGCAATAAGGGTACTATTGAAGCACAGATATAGGAGCAGGAATAATAAATACATAAATAAGTATATGATGTGACATGGGTGAAAAAAAAAATGTCGATATCTCCACAATTTATCAACACATATTAATGAGACTGGTACAACATTGTACATCATTCTTTGCTGATTTATTTTATTTTTTAAAAAAAGCAGAAAATTTTCGATTTACACGATATTCATAGTGCGCATATTATGATAAAAACTAAGATAATAGTTATATATTTATAATAATAAAAGCAGTGTATAAAACAACAACAAGTTTTTACGGGACACTGATTAGTTCTGAGCTTCTAATTGAACTGACCTGGTACTGCTGCCAGTTTCAACCACACAAGTTCCATTCTGACAGTCGACGCCATGACAATAGTCCTCATCTTGGCATTCGTTACCCGAGTACCCGGGCAGACACTCGCACACATACGAACCAGTCGTTCCAATAGAACACTTGCCGTGGTTCATACAGGGCTCTATGATACATGGGTCCAACTGCTCACAGTAACGTCCAGTGGTACCTGGTGGACACTAAGGAACAAAGGAAAGAGATGAATGTCAGAGCATCCCGGTGTAGTGATTTAGGTTAAGTTAACGATGAAAATCGCTTTTCTGAAAATCCGTATCGAATACTGCCATTGGAGAGCATGGAGTTGTCCAACGAAACATACCAGTCATGATATATTCGATTTAGCTATTTAGGGCTTTTCGGAAAAGTCAGCACCGAATATTATGTTCCATTTCAATGTTGGAAGCCGAAGGCGCCTAAGTGTTAAAAAATACAGAGGAAAATCACATTAGCCTAATTTACGTTATGTAACCCCGACAAAGAACTTCGTTTTTCTTAATAGTATAAACTTTGCACTCAAGACGTTTTGATTCCCAACTCCTCATGGACAATCAAATCAATAAAATAATACTTAAGACAACAGCAACAATAGCAACAACAACAACAGCAAAACTCCACTGCTACCAGCTCGGTGTGAGTCGTACACCTCGAGCCACAGCGTACTGAATCAAATCTATTTTGCGTCGGTTTGAACTTTCTGTGAATCAACCAGCGCGACAGACTTTTCCCGCCTCACAAATGCCCGAGATCCCGTTTCACACCGCAGTCCACATGTTGTACTAAAACCGAGGCACAACAGTCTTGTCTCAATGCGTTAGTAGTCGTAGGATATTGTATGTGTTGACCATTTTACCTCAGAACTGAAAAACTGTATTGTCTCCTATAATTGGAATAGTTATGGACACATTTATTATTATCTTTCCAGCAGCTTTGAATATTATGTTCACTTGGACATGAATTGTTTTAACAATACGCCTCACTGAAATATGATTGTGTTCTAGTTAAACAAGAAAATAGTCAGGTCGAATCGCACCAATCATTGCCAGCACATTCTGACATTTTAAACAAAACGCATGTTTGTCACTTCTTTCGAAATACGAGGATCCTTTAATTCTGTTTAAACCATGAAGGGATAACTGATCTTTCAAAAACCACATAATAATAGAACTAGTTGGATGATTTTGGGAGGAAAGACAACGGCAGCGCTGTTATGTTTACATTCTCTGTTGAAACCATAAACATGAATTACAAAACAATAATTGATACGGCCTGTCATTGAATTGAAAATGACGATGTTTAGAGCTCTGTCCATACAACCAATCAATCTACAGCTATATAATTAGGAAAAAGTATAAGCAGCGAATGCATCCAATAATTTAACTTTTTTTTTTTTTGGTTGAAGACGTCAGAAAAGGGTTGTGTTGGGAGCAAAAATTATGCCTGTTTTAATTTTACGCTTTTACGGGCATTTTAGCGAACGAAAACATCCTGAAGACATAATGTATGGGAGGGAAACAAAAATTACTGTTCATTATTGCAGAAAAGTGGCGGTTCACTATTTACCTTTTTGTTGTTGATTTTATGTAATATATTCAGAACATAGTCAAGAGATATTGAGGTTTGGAAAGAGATGTGGAATTAAGCAAGGCAAACATCAATCTCTCATTAATTTATTGCTCTACTGTAATTGTATTGAGGCTGATTTCTTGTTGTTAATACTGAGGGGATAAAAGGTTTGCGTTTTTGGAGCAGACTGCATGAAATTGTCTGATATTTACCGCTTCCATTAACATAAGCAAAGAAAAAGTCCAGTGCTGACCGCTTGAGCAGAGTGCCCGCGTTTCCCATTTCTCGCGGACTTTTTTTTTTTATCACACAGACTGATAAGTCAACAGATAATTTATTGTCTGCAAACTCCCGTCACTGCAGTTTAAACTGTTTGAAAAGAAAAGCAAATGACACGTATCCATCCCCGAAACAATCTGATTTGGGCTCGTGAAGGAGAAACAAATGCACTAGAATGGCAAATTTCTCCCACGATAACATACATCTGAACATGTTCAGTGAGGCCGTCGATGGACTATCTGTTTACTATAGTCTCTTTCTCATTGTGGTGAGTTGTGTGTGTAATCCTTTATCGTTCATCGTATTCAGCAGGAGAACCTTCCGGGGAAATAACGTAGCTGTGTATTTTCGGTTCTTGTCCTTAATGGATTTAGGAGCAATCCTGACTTCACTGAGCCGACATTTTCAAAAGTCCGCCTTCGGCTATGACATTCGGCAGGACGTGATGGTGTGTCGGGTTACAATATGGCTGGGGAACACATTCTTTTCCAGTAGCAGCTGGACATTAGTGGCGGTGACCACTGAGAGAGTCCTGTCCATTCTGTGGCCCCACAGAGTCCGTGGCTGGTGTTCTCTGCGTACTACACAGTCAGTAGTGACTACCATCTTCTTCACTATCCTTCTCCTGTACATGCCTCTATTCTTTATCCGTGGACATTTACAGGTCTACGACACATTGACCAACATAACCCGTGTACAACATTGTGTGATAGTCTATGAACGAGAACTATTAAATGTTGTTTACTTCTTCGCCGATGGGACAATTTTTGCATACTTACCTTGTTCTATTTTATCAATATTTAACTTTGTTATTATAAAAGGAATCGCCAAAAGTAGAAAGCGAGTTTTAAAAGCTGGTGAAAACGCTTCATCAAGACACGACACAGTTTCTTCAAGATCAGCATTGAACAAGGAATCGTCTGGTTCCAAAGAAACGTCCTTGTCTATTACGCTTTTGGCGGTCAACATAACCTTTCTTACATGTAATGTCCCTATTGCCGCCTTTCTACTGACCCCCTTTGTTCAAAGTGGAAGTTCCCCGGGACTTCTTGGGCTGTCTGTGAACAAACTTTTGTTCATGCTTACCACAACAAACAACGCCTTGAATTTTGTTTTATATTGCGTGACAGGATCAAGATTCAGAAGGGAAGCAAGAGCACTTTTCAAGGAAATATTTATCTGTATAATAAGGCACACACAGTAGGACAGGTATTTGAGTAGTGGCTGAAATTTGCAATTCGGATTTTTTTACTTGTCTATCAATGACATTGTAAAAAATAAAACCTAAATACGTTTTCGCGCTAAGCATTTGGTTTAATTATTAAGTCTTCAATGTCCACTTTTTTGCGCTTTAATGCTATCAAAGGTACTAGATTGTTGACATCGTTTCTAGTATCTTTGGTGGTGTGAACGAGGTAAGCATACATGACAAGCAGGTGATGAAGACCAGAGATCCGAAATGCAACTACCACCCAAAGAGAGAACACCAAGACTCGTGACCCGGGCCTGACCCAGCTCTCATAGAGTTTATGAAAATCAAGGCCAGGACGACAATACTTGTTTGAAAGGATCTCTTGTAGTCTCACTCTCTCAAGAATATAAATTCCTCTTAACAGTTCTGTTCTGCCTGTCGCATTAAAAAATTCTTGCTTATCCATAGAAGAGTAGACACTTTATCATGTCTGTATCAACCTTGCCTCACTGTTCCTCTTTAACACGCTCATTATCCCCTCGAACTTCGCCTTGCCTAGGTCACTCCCATTTTTGCGCATTCTTATTGGTCGTTAAGGCTGAATGTACCCAAATTAATGGTTTATCATTACACAAATTCCAACGTCCCTTCAGTATTTCTGTTGGCATAGAAAGTTCGGACTCAACGAACTTCACTGTATAGTACAATGAAAATAAATTTGCATACTTGCATAATTATCTTAGAAGCCAAGGAAGCAAACAGTCTCACTAATTCGGACACATAGAGACGCCCAGGCACAATGCATTAAGGGACTGTTGATCTATAGACAGCTATGAACAAAACACAATAAGATCAAGGCATGTACACCATCAGGAGAATAGCGACTCTCCACTTACGATGCAGTAGTAAGTATCCTCTGACGTGATGCAGGTTCCACGGTACTGACATGGCTTGTCCGTGAGTTCACAAGCGTTGGCTTCCTGGCAACGGTCTCCATGGTAACCAAGGTAACACACACACTGGAAATCCGTGTCACTCAGACGTTTACAATCTCCATGACCAGTCAAACACGGAGACGGAGAACATGGATCTATGATCTGAAAATGAAAATCCATACAGAAATGAACTCGTACAGGTATTGGGTATTATAAACACAGAATGTCCAAATAAATAAAAATTGAAAGACAACACCAGTGTCAATACAATAACAAAGTGACGTTATTACGTGATCATTGGATTAACCACGTGGACAGCATAGTCGCCAAGTCCACCGCCGTCATAAAAGGTCTCTATCCTTAGGCCTTCTTCACTGCGTTAGATATGGCTGTATGTTACTAACATATCAAATCACCGATAATTTCAAAAGTGATGTACCACCCAAGGATCAGTCTAGATGCAGCTAAAATCTGAATTTCAAATACTGTCTTTCCCATTTTCCTTCAGTAAATAGCAAAATCGGAACATTTTC
>OZ007572.1:14693156-14728156 GCA_963931925.1 Onchidella celtica
CTTGGGATTGCCACGGGAGACATTGAGGAAACTTGGGATTGCCACGGGAGAAATTGAGGAAACTTGGGACTGCTACGGGAGGAATGTGGCCCGGGACTCTGAGAAACCCTATCCTCAAACCAGCAATCTACACACTCTCGGTCTACGCAGAGGCCGCAAGAATGTTGAGAATCATAATACATCATTTCTGGAATGGAAGCTGCGTGTCGCCTGTTGACAATAGAACAATGCTAATTTCCCCTGAGCAGCGCCAGACAGTGTTCTTTCTGGCTGATTTTAAAAAAAAAAAAAATTCCGTGCAAATTCATGAAGCTAAAAGATTTTATTAGATTCCATTCCTTTAAATGGGCTGCCTGTGGTGTGAACGGGACAAACACGTAAATTATGTTCCAGAGGGACTGGGATGGGGGAGTTCACCCAATTTAGGCCAAGGCGACCCTTGATGAAAGAACTGTACAAATTACCGTTTGCTGTCCAGGATATAATACAAAGTGAAGCGAACAGACATTAGGGGTGAAAGAGACCAAGGCTGCTGTAAGGGCAAGACGGGTGAATCGCCGCCCATGAGTTTTGCTTCACACTGGCACAATAGGCACTGCCCACACCGCGACTTAGGACAGTGCCTGCTGTGCTGTGTGGAGCAAAATTCATGGGCGGCGAGTATGTTTCACTCCTTAGCATTACATCCACGGGAAATTTTCGATCCGTCAAGTGCCCGAATGATAACCGAATGATATCGTTAATAATTTGCTCTATTATAATTATTATCACGTCATATTAATTCATATGTGTCGATATGAAAATACAGGGATACGGTGTACTAAACTGACATTGAACTATTAAGCTGAGTTTTCATGAGTACCGAAACGGAAACAGCAATAGAAACGTCAAAACCCTTCAAGTAGTGAAATGGAAAGAATGTTTTCGTGTGTGCAGAAAAGCCGTTTCCCTACACGAGACACTCTTTCTTTTGACTACTTGATGGATTTTTAACGTTTCCGTGTCCGTTGCCGTTTCCACATCGATACCCGTGAAAACACTGCTTTATGCATATTACACAAAAGGCAAGTAAATAATAAAGCTTTTGCGAAAGTCCTCTCTTCCCCCCCCTCCCCCCCCCCCCCCCCCCGCCACCTGCAGACTCCTACCCTTTCGCCCAACGCACATGGGACCCACTTAAGACATCTACTTGACTGTATGAGCCTAACTTTAATTGTTTTATTCTCGCTAGAAGATGTCAAGTAAGCTAACGTTTTATTATTATTATTTTTTTTTTCCATTCAAACCAGTACAATTTCGTGAAGTCTCCGCCACTGATAGCCAGGATATGAGAATTACACTATCTTCTCGTGTTTTACAGCGGAATAAATTCTAGATCTTATTACATAATTCGAAATATATGAGTTGCGAATTTGGTCAGGTTTGAGAATTTCATTATTTTGCTTGCAGTTTCCTAAAAATCAAATTCTAGAGCTGAGAAAATCCAATTTCGTTATCTCTTGAGAATTCTGTTGCTTTGAAAATAGATTGGCATCAAAACTCCAACCGTTTTTTATTGAAGAAAATCCATTTACCCTGCCGATCTGGTTATGGTAAACAATTAAATAGATGATACCTAGATATCACAAAATGTTATTGTTACAAGTGTTATTGAATTAACTGTGCCTCGGGTGGGCCACCTTGGGATCCAAATGCAATTTTATAGATGGGAGAGTAAATTATTTCAGGGTTGCTACAAACAAACAAACGCTTTTTATAACAAATAAGATCAGAAATTTTCATAAACAAGAAATCAATTTGAAATCTTCCTGAAAATTCCTTCTGCGATACAATAGATTTTATAAGACAAGTGGATAGGACATAAATAGGCTATTAAGCTGTTATTATTATTTTTTTTTGGTCTACTGTGGAAATACGAGAGAGAGAGAGAGAGAGAGAGAGAGAGAGAGAGAGAGAGAGAGAGAGAGAGAGAGAGAGAGAGAGAGAGAGAGAGAGAGAGAAAGAGAGAGAGAAAGAGAGAGAACATCATTCCTGGCTGAGCTAGCAGGTGCCTGTTTAAATGGCAAACAAATTTAATTTCAAAGCGTTTTTGTTTACATATTTGGACTGACGTGCATGACTCTGTACAGAAAGAACAAAAACAACAACAACAATAAATGTCGCTGTAAGGAACAAGCACACAATTTGATCAAACGTGCAGGCTTCAAGACGCATTACTTTGTCTTATATACATTTCAATAGAAAGCGAAGTCTGTGGATTTATCGTGTATTGCAATGTAAATACAATTATTGCACCGCCTCTATAGAACGTACTAACAATGTTAATCTTGCATACTTTAACCCTTTACTTGCCAATGCCGTAAAGTTACAATTTTCATATTCCTTGATACTTTCAGATACGATTACTTCAGGCGCTTCAAGTCGTGAATGTGAATCTACGTAGTGAAATGTATTAATTTTCAACAAAGGATTTTCACGTTTCTATAATATTTTACAAGCTGTACTACAACTCTCAACCCACAAGTTTGCACTGCTGGCACTGAAAGGGTTAATAAAGCCCATCATTCTTTTTCCGGCAGTCCCACTCCATTCTTAAAACTTACGATGCAACCAATTCAACCGTCTTGTGATCTTTGCAAGTCGTTATAGAAGGATACAATGAAGGTAAGCAGAAGCTTACGGCTTGGTGTAGTAGCAGAGGTCGCTGGTTCGATCCTCACCTTGACCACTAACTGGTATTTCTTCTTCCTCTCACTCCCCCTTCGCTTTTCTGAGCATTAACTAGGCACATAGTAACACACTTCAGATTTAAATTGCCTTACATTTACTCTAAATAGAAGGCTACAAGCTGACCACCAGAACGTCAGACGCGAATAGGCGACTTTGTTGCGTTGCAGTAGTGTTGCATTTTGTGAAATCTAGGCGCACGAATAAAGATGTGTTTACATGTAGGAGTCAGGCACTTTACAGGGACAACGGGAACATGAAACTAATACGCGATTGCAACAAAACAGCAAGTGCCATATGCATGCCTGGCCTTAAACTTACCAGGCAACCAGTAAAACCGCATTGTGACCTTTCAATACGGCCTTTTAAGCAGGATACAAGCTCACTATCATAGCAAGAAACCTCAATGAAGACCTACAGGCTGAACACCTGTACTCTCTCTCCCACAGCCATCTTAACATCCCTTGGGCAGATTCTTTTGTAATACGCGGGATTTCCTTCCCCATTTCAAAAACCAATGTAACTTTGCATGCGTGGGGCCCCCCTAAGCCATTGGGGCCCGTGTTCACCTGCATAAAGCCGGCTCTGCTCCCTCTCCCCGATTGCCCACTTTAGTCACTCACCTGTCCTGCGTTCCGCGGACAGTAATGTTGTACCCATCAAATGTCATGCCAGGCATTGGGTTTTTCCAACAGAGCGTGATCGTTGTCCGAGTGGTGGAGAAACAGAAGATGTTCGGCTCTGTACACACAGAAATAGAAAAGACAAATTGAATTAGGTTAAGACAGTCCTCAGGACAAATGTTTGGTAGGCAAATCCGCCCCAAGGAAAGTTGAAATTTGTGAAGCCCTCCGGGGAAAACAATCATAACACTGTCACACACACACACACACACACACACAAAATAAAAATAAGTAAATTAAAAAATGAAAAAGTGAAACTGAGAGAATTGAGTTTTACAGTTTGAAAGTCCAACATTTCTCTCTTGAAAATGAAATAACGATTTCTACCATTTTGGGACTGCAGCCCATTTTTAAAAACTTTGGTTTCGCAGAGAATTGAGGGTGGGAGGGTGGGAGGGAAAAGGGGGGTGAGGGTGGGGCCGGGAGGGGGGGGGGGGTGAAAAAGCAAATATATTACTTTCGGTGATTGTCGTTCCCCCCCCCCCCCCCCACCCCCCACCCCCGTGATTTTTTTTTTTTTTAAATTTCTTTAATTAACTTCATTTCTTGTAATTCATAGCTGGTAGAATTTGTTCTGAGTAAATAGTCACTAGTACAATTTGATCTGTCAAGGATATGCATCAACTTTTTCGTGGAACTTCTATGTTTCAATGTACAGAAATCAGTCAATATGAATGAAAAACACCCATGATCTGAATACCAAGTGATTTACCAGTTCGGACAATAACTATAAAATTGAAAATATCGAGATCTTTGTGTGCGTGTGTCTGCCTGTCTCTCTGTCTATCCATCTGTCTGTCTGTCTTTGTGTTTGTCTGTCTGCCGTCTATCTGTCTGTCTGTCTGTCTGTCCCCCTCTCTTCCAAACGTGCGTCTATTTTTTCCAGTTTAAATAGTGTTCAGGAATTCATTTCTATTTTACCTTCTCTGTTTCGTCTGTAAATCTTCAATCAATCAACAGACATAAACAAAATAAGTAATTATTCGAAACCGCCATGGGTGACTACGTTCGCCACAATGTCCTGGCTTCACTTAAAGAAATGGACTTGAAAGCAACTTAATTGTTCCTATAACTCACCCAACAACAAACATGAAGCAATAAATTACTTTGTCATTGAATACAACCAGCCCAAGGTGTGACACCTTCGTGGTTTTTCAACTAACATCATTAAGATATACTTTAAGGTATGGGGGTTTTATTGGCCCATGAGTGTAGCCAACATGCTCACAACAGAATTTTTGTAACCAGCTTGTCGGGACTATCCGAAAAAATTATTGTGGCAAAATGTTGTGACCAAGTACTCAAACATAATCTTCACCCTATTCCTTAAACCTTCCCCCAAAAATTCATTGTTCAAACCAAACTTTATTGTACTTTATCTTATTCATAATACGTCTATTTTATCACTGTAGTGATTGAAGGTACGTTCTTCTGACGCTAGAACTCAAGCCATCTCACATCAAGACGGCTTTGAAATTCACGATTTACATAGTGCTGTTTCCATGGTGATTTATTCGTATATGTCTCTGATTTGGCCTACACAAAAATTAATGAACACTAATTTTTTAAAGCTTGAACAGAGTAAAATTATTGATCAGAGTAAAATTATTGATCTCAAGATTGGTATGATATCACCTGATCTGATCAAGTAATGCCAACAGTGGTCCGTGTGCTCAATATCCCTTATGTCTGTCTGTCTGTCTGCTGTCTGTCTCTAGAGACAGCGATGCCAAAACATATTACTTACGTCTGACTAGCAAGACATCAATCGTGACCGTGGCTGTTGCCGTCATCTGGGGAGAGCCTTTGTCCAAGGCTAAAACCGTCATGGTCAGCACTGATAGCTGGTCAGGAACAGGAAGAGCGAGCTGTAAGACTCCGTTTGTGTTGACCTGGACAAACTGAGCCGATGGCTGAGAAAAGGAAAACCTCGTTTATTTGATGAAATAAAAATAAAAATTAATTTCAAGTTCTCCCTGAGAGATGAAAGGGACATCATTTCCTGTCCTAGTGCATTGGGCTTTGAAGAAATCTCATAATTAACACTAACCTAATGCAAGAAATTAGCAAATGAACCACTCAAAAGCCCCCCAGTTACAAGAAATGTGCTAATTAAAGCATCAAGGGATTTAGAATAATTTCCAAAGGTATGAATTATTATAAAAATACACGCATAATTACTCCTCGGCTTTGCCCGGGATAAACCGGGTCCCTTCACTTTTCTCACTTCCATCTCTCTCCCCTTAATGGAGAACCCCAACTGGGTGCAATTTAATCCTCTAGGATTGAAGACGGATCAACTGTGAGTGTAAAAGAAAGTGCATTTTATTTTGATTTGTGTTCAGAAGGATTATCTAGTCGCGCCGGGTTCGTGTGCAGCTTTCGGTATCTCACTGCCCTAAATACATTTATGCTTTGGCAAAATTATCCTGACTGGACGCGAGAAAAATCCCAGAAATATATATATTATATAGATCTTGTAGATGCAGCTACATTCAAAGTACTGCATTTCACCAGTACCTACAAGAATAAGAAGCTGTAACTGTGCTGCATTAACGAGTACTGGCACTTGGGTCAAAACAGAGTAACACAATCAACCATAGGTACACAATCATGATATTATTATGTCTTCTAACTTTCCTGGATATACCAATTTTTTTTACACCACATAATATAAGTAACTTCAACCATACACTTTACCGAAGTTTGATCCCCTACAAAGGTCACTTGACGGTTGTAAGGCTCTTCGTCATCGTCTCGAGCGACCACTTTCCCAATGCGGTCACCAACACCGTATCTGTACACAGAGAAACTGTAGGACTGTTTCTCAAAATAAGGGGCGAATCTGTTCTTAGCGGTCACCTCTATCTTCACATGTTTGTAGTCTTCCTGAAAGTGGAAACACCGGCATTTAGGAATACATATTCTTCAAGTTAATGAATCGTCGAAATAGTTATTTACCACACACAAAAGCCTATCCACAAAGGCAGTTTCTTCTAAAACATAATTACATTCCTAAGGATGGCAGACTACATGTAGGTTTTCAATATATGAACACAGGAAAACGGTATGTATATTCAGACCAGCATGTTTTATCCCAATGAAGACCACAGTGGACAAACACAGATAGCCTCAAAGTAGGATTTATCGTACACCACATACACCACCCCCCCCCCCCCATAATTATCATTATGTCCAAAGCATGGTGCACCAGCCTCGGCCAGAGCCATCATACTGCAAAGGCCCACTTAGGCCCACAAGGGTTCGGGGGGGGGGGGGAGGTGGGGCATGCAAGCAGATTTCTGAGTAGTTGCGTAGCGGGCGGGCCGCAGCCTATTGCTTTGCCTAGGGTCCATAATGATGTTAGGAAGGCCCTTGCCTCGTGTCTGCGAACCCAAAAGTCTGTAAAAAGATCTGCAATCGCAAAATAGTTGACACCCATCAGTTGCAAGGATGGAAGCGGTGGACTTTGAAACTTTAAAAATCTATGATCTCAGTTTCACATTTTCGTGACTATAGTTGGCTTGGCACTGTGGTCTTTCACAAGAACACCTGTCATACGATACGGAGCTTGCTGAAATGGAATAGGGCGTCGAGATCTCTGGTTTTCTGCTTTACCAGTACAGAAATAAGCCTGCCGTATACCCCTAACGTGAAAGATGTCTTTTTTTTCACATTAATTTTTGACATCGGCAATGTGTTGTGTGTCTTTAAGGAATGACTTCTCAGGCCAAGCTGATAAATTATAAGTAATGAAAGAATGTCTGACAAATAGTAAATCACAGTGAAATTCTTGATCCTTCTTACCCATTTCCAATATTGCTTACTTAATATATAACAATAAATCCCATAACAACGTCTTGATAAGTGCTACAACACATTTTAAACAAGTGTCAAAGTGTGCAGTTGTTATACCTCTTCTACATATTTCTTGTATGTCCCAACTCCGCTTTTCGCGCAATTGAGAAATTCGTCGTTAAACGTTAGCGGCTTTAGTATTATGATAAGGAGTTACAATAAATGGGAAGTGTGGAACGTCTTGATAAGTGCTACAACACATTTTAAACAAGTGTCAAAGTGTGCATTTGGTATACCTCTTCTACATACTAAAAGATCTCCGGTTTTTCAGAGCATAGGGCTAGAACAAACAAGAACGAAGGCTGCGTAATGATGAATGCAAAACCATCATAGCATTTCTTCTCCAATTCCCCTCTTTTCTGTTGACAAATGTTAGTCAGTCATCTTGTTTATCAAACACGAATGCACTCGATAACATTTGAGCTGCAAAAACGTTAATGTCACACTATGAGCTTATGTGTAATCCATGACCAAACTAAGAGAAAGCTGTAACTGGATGCAATCAAAGCGTGAGGCAGGCGTTTGAAACAGAACACTAACAAAAAACGACACCAACAACAACATCAAAAACTACCAGACACCCTGATGACGTCAAGTCATAAAACGCCTCCCCATCCATTGCCATGCATTTAAAACGAATAAGAACAAACAGGAAACCGACAATATAAAAAAAAAAACACAAAAAAAGTTTCAAAAAACAATTTATATGCCAACTGACTGAACCAGTTTTGTGACAAAAACAGCAAACAAGCTTTGCAGAGAGCGAGACAGAATACACAGCTGCATACAAATAAATAATCCAGACATGCGAGCCAGGGCATTTTTTTTTTTATTCTCCACTGAGAAACTGCAACATAGTTGCAAGTGGAGGTTAAATTTGACGATCTACGCCCACTTTCTGTCAACTTCTAGAAGCAAAAACTCATCCATGTACAATGAGATTTACGAAATATTATAAAAACCACAGAAAACCAGTGGGGCCACAGCAAAGGCTTAAAGCGAACTCAAAATATGGCAAAACAGAAAAAGTTGTTTGTAGCGAGGCTTCGCTCCATACCACTTTTTCTCGTTGCCATATTTTAACAATGAGATTTAGTAATCTTACAGGGTCATCAAATTCACACTCAAGTGGCAAAATGCGTTTCTAGATTTGTCATGGTGAAGATTTGGATGTATGTGACAACCGACGGAACAATGGTTATAGCCCTGATTCCAAACGCTGATATTGGGAAGTTGAAAGGAATTCCAGTTTCTGGGGTACCAGATATTACTTGTGTGAAACAATGATTATGAAACGAAAGGTTTTTATAACCAGGATCTGAAATTCCTGCAGTTTTAGGAGTTTTTCCATTCATTCATTCATTCATTCATTCATTCATTCATTCATTCATTCATTCATTCATTCGTTCATTCATTCATTCATTCACTGTTTGTTTGTTGTTTGTTCGTTCGTTCATCCGTCCGCTCGTTCATTCTTTCATTCATCCATTCATTGGTTCACTCTTTCGTTTATTCATTCGTTCATTCATTCATTCGTTCATCCATTCATTCATTCAGCCATTTCTTCCTTCCTTCATCCGTTCATCATTCATTCATTCGTTCATTATTCATTCGTTCATTCATTCATTCATTCATTCTTTCCTTCCTTCCTTTCTTCATTCATTCATTCGTTTTTTCGTCCATTCGTTTATGCATCCATTCATTCTTCTTTCCTTTTTATTTTTTGCTTTATCAATCCAGTTTAAAGTGTAGGACTTGCGACACGTTAATATAATTATCTTTGACACAAATGATAAGAAACAACAAAACATACATTATCATAAAATAAAAATGACACAGAGTGTGGAGCCAGAAGAAACAAAGTTGTCGAAAATTCTATGCATGTGGTACCGACGCTCTAAACCACACCTCCACTCAAGCTCTGACAGGCGGGGCTTTTACTTGTATTTTGTCTGGTCTAATTCAGCATGCAGATCTGTCGTTGATCAATGACCTTACATCAATAATGACATTTTGGTGTCACTTCCATTCGGTATCGATAATGCTGACCCCTTTGGACCCATTGTCCATGTCCAGTTAAAGGCACTGATTTGAAAGTAACGACTCCAATCACTCTGTCCAATAAATCTCAGGCGGCAGTAAATTTTTGTCTACGCGTACAAGTTTTTCCATCTAAATACTCACAGCATAACCTAGGGCTTTTAGAAAGAACAGTTGATGCCCCCCCCCCCCGCGCGCTTTTTTTCTCCCTCTCATTCTGACTCTTTCGTTCTCTCTGATTCTGTGTCTCTCGTTCTCTCATTTTCTCTTATTAATTTTCTCTGCCAGACTCTGTCTTGTTTCCGCCCTGCCCCCCCCCCCACCCACTTTCTCTTTCTCTCACTGATTCTGTGTGTCTTTGCCTCTTTCTCTCTCTCTCTCTCTCTTCCTGTGTGGCTCTGTCTGTCTGTTTCCCTGTCTGCTGTCTGTTTGTCTGTCTGTCTGTCTGTCTGTCTATCTCCCTCTCTGTTTGTGGCAGATATAAAAAGATCAAATGACATATCAATCCTTTTGTGGGCAGGTCTATTCCTAGTCTTACCAACATCATTACACACACAGAACAAAAAACTTCAGAGAAACAGGTTCAAAATGACAAGTAAACTTGTTTCAACAGGTGGCCCAGAGTTGTGTATTTCTGTACAGATGAAATAAACAGGAAGAACATCCATGCTATAAAGCGTGCTGTATCAACAGCAATGAAAATCGCCGTTCTCTCTATTTATATTCCAGTAAACAATATTGCAGAACCACCAGATGCTGTTGTGCTCTAGAAACAATATGAACAGAAACAATAATAAAAGCAACAAAACTTAGCAGGAATGCTGTTTTCGAGATTTTTGACAGAGTGTGGGTTTGAATCTGGACACAGCACGTCGGCACGACAAGGACTGTACTGTGCCAGGAAGAAGCAAAACAATGGACAGACCAATGATAGGACAGAAGGAGACCTTACGAGGAGCGCCAATTAAGGTGGTCTAGAGGCAAGGTGCTCGCCTCTCGTGCCAAGGGTCCCGGGTTCTAAACACGGTACAGGCATGTTGGAAGTTCGGGATTTTTCTCATATTTTCATGTCCCTGATCCTATTGAGGGGTAGGATCGAGTACCTAGTCTTCTCGGATAAGGACGAAAAAATTCGGAGGGCCCGTGTGCACGTTGCGCACGTTAAAGATACCTTGGCAGTTGGAAATCGTAAAGAGCAGGCCGAACAGGCCGCTGCCCGGGCAAAATTAAATAAAATTCATCCCTACCACCCACTCCCCCTCATCCCCCCACCACCAAAAAAAAAAAAAAAACGCCGACCGGCGCTGCACTGTGGCGACGACGTGCCTGCTCCAGTTGTAACTGGGGTGCAATGGCACAAAGGCAAATTTCCCAAATGGGATTAAAGAGTTATACAAATACAAATACAAAATACAAATACAAATCACCGGCGATTTTGACAGAGAAGAAAGAACACTGGTTAGCTTTCTGAAATTCGCCCCAAAAACTGTCAAAAGACATACGGATGAAAGAGTGTGAGAAAGGTCACGTATTCAGATATTATCTTCTGACCTCTGCACGTGCAGGTTTGAATGAGTGTGCAATACAAGCATGAATGAATGTATGACTTGCATGGAAAGGTTCGGATAAAAAGCTCCAGCCATGACCTGATTGTTTGGTAGGATTTTGTGGGTGAAAATGCGAGGAATGAGAATGACCAGGTAGCACGACTTTTTGCAAAATATAAGAATAGGACTTGAAGTAGACAGACAGACAGACAGGCAGATGGCAGGACAGACAGACAGACCAAACAGATAGACAGATAGCAACAGACGCATGGCTGGATAGAAGGACAGATAGACGGACGGGTAGCAGAAGAACGGACGAACAGACAGACGGAAGACAGTCGGATGGACAGACGGACGGATGGACAGACAGACAGACAGACAGACGGACGGATAGACACTCTGGCTGACAGACAAACACACAGACGGTCAGACAGAGAGACAGACAGATGGATGGACAGACAGACAAGGAAAGTGACGGTCGAACACGGATGGACGGGATTATATAAATGAACACACGAAAGAAGAACAATATTGTAATGAATATTTAGTTAACCAACAAATATCTCAAAAGAAAGGTCGTCGACACAGGAAAGCTCAAAGCAATAAAAACAAGCATTGAAACACAAACACGTGGAAATTGCTAGACCTAACGTCCCTCGTTCAGCACTGTTGAAGACAAGACTGGAGAGTCATTTATCTCACTCGGCGGAAACAGCTCCTTGATAAACTACCTCCACTCCACATACCAACACAATATCCCCTTCACTAGACCTGTCCACTTGCCAATCTGGCAAATGAAGATGAACATGGAATTGATTGGCCGGAAAACGTCGAGACGTGTATTGGAATTCCTGGCCAGGGCTTTTTTTTTTTTTTTGCATTTCCGCTTTACGGGAAAGATAGGAAACAGCAGCGCACAGAAAAACGAATCCTAACAACGACGAACGTATTAATTAACCACCGGAATTTAAAGAATGGTAGTGAAAACAACAAAACTGTAATTAAATTTTATGTACTTTAGTTTGGTCGATGGCAACGATCTGGCTCAACAGAAATTCCCAGAGAATAGCAAGGCCAACAAACACAAAATTAAAAAAAAAAAAATGCACATCGCGACGTTAGTTCTTGGTTGTTCTATCTCCATTTTCTGAAAAACCGGAGATCTTTTAGTATGTAGAAGAGTTATAACAAATACACACTTTGTCACTTGTTTAAAAACCGTTGTGACACTTATTGTGATATTTCCCGTTTATTCTAACACCCAAAGTAGCATAATACTAAAGCCGCCATCGTTTATGGTCGAATTTCTCAGTTGTGGAAAAAGTGGAGTTGGAACAAACAAGAAATACAGTCGCGACATACGAATTCCAGGATTTTGGCTAAAGCAACGGGGAAAATACTCATATTATGAGAAAATGATATCTCTTTAAATTGTGCTTTCGCATAATCCAGAATAGTCTATTATAATGCCCTGCCATGCCGATTACTAAGTTTTGGATTCCACGTAATCAGGTATAGAAGACCAGTAGATGTCATCATTTAGATGCATCGTCCATCTCATGTACCGGCGTATCGATGGCTTTGGTGGTTCTGAGTTATGAGCTACCTTATCGTCGCTGATGGTGACATCTATATTTTCCATAAAGTGACGCATCAATAATTATCTTAACCCTCTGCTGCCCAGACGAACATTTCCAATTCCGAAATTTCTGATTCTTGCAGATTATTGCCAAGTTATAAATATTTATTGGAAAAATTATTTGTTAATAAAACAGAAAGACCGAGTGTATCAAAAACAGAGCATTTTGACTCTAGGTGATCTGTTTCAAATAATTATGATACCCTGGGCGACAGTGGGTTAAATAGTTTTAAAGTTATAAGCAGAAACTTTTTGCCACATTCAAGAATAACAACAGTGACAAAAACTTTGAAACAGTCTCTTGTAAAATGAGAAAATTGTTGACGCACATTCAAGTAAGTTACGTTGGTCGACGATTTGTTTCTCCAGAAAGTTACCATCATAGAATTTGGCGCCACACTGGATAAGGATCTCATTGTTTTTGGGCGTTGGCACTTAAAAGCAACAGTGAAACTCATAAGAGAGCCAGGCTACAATAGATCTTTACAAGATGAGAACCGCCGTGAAACAAACATTTCGACAGGCGTACCACGGGGAGAGACAGGCCACAACCTGATTATGATTATGGGGGTTCTCCTAGATGGCCCGAGTACGGTCGCCTAGGGGTTCTCCTAGATGGCCTGAGTACGGTCGCCTAGGGGTTCTCCTAGATGGCCTGAGTACGGTCGCCTAGGGATTCTCCTAGATGGCCTGAGTACGGTCGCCTAGGGGTTCTCCTGTTTTAGCTCGTTATTTTAGGAGGTTTCGCTGCCCTTAGCATTTACACCTCTCTTTTCTTGTGTATTTTCATTTTCCTTGTTGTGGCAGCGACTTGTTTCTTTTTTTTTTTTTCAGAATTTTCCCCAAGCAGCGGCCTTGATCGGCCTGCTCTTTTCTGGAGGTTCTTCTAATACAAGTTAAATCTTAAAATGGAAACAAACAAACACACAAACAACGCACACGACAATGATGGGGATTGGGCAGAATGGCAGGCGCTGTGGTGTTTTTTTGTTAAATTTTATCTTGAAGGGACGAGTGCAGGCAGTCTGAATTTTTGTGGTTCATTTTCATCGACCATCAGCCTCGAGAAAGGTCTTGGTCGTTATAAACCCCAGATATCAGATCTGAAGGAAATTCTGCTTTGAGAAAACCTTCCACAGGTGGTCGATTGAGATAGAAAAATTTTCGAGCCAAGATTTGCCAGAAGGAAAAGCCATTATTCTCAGGCAACCTGTCTCGGACGTAACTATATCCTGCAGGTGAAATGTGAATAATTGGTCCAGGCGTACCTGTGTGAAATTTAGTCAGGTGAGTGATGGCTTTCTGTCCCAGCGGGAATCAAATGAGTGTGTAATTTGCTAAAGAGGAGGGGATCGTAAATAATGGCAATATTAATTACAGGTACCCAGAGATCTACTGGGGAGAAACGGGGCGAAAGAGATAAAAAAAAAAAAAAAAAGGTTAATAAAGCACGGAATGAAAAAAGAAATGAAAAAGCAATAAGGAAGAGTGAGATGCTAGAGGACAAGCCAGGCTGAGAAATAGGTTCCATATGAAATGTTGTAACCACAACTAAGATTTTCAGATTTACGCTGTGGACCTGACTTTGTTTTGTGTGCTTCGATGTTGAGTAACTACCAAATAAAATGCAATTTCTAAACTTTATTATATCAAGACAAGAAAGGAGAAGAGAGACACAAACGCGCGCATACACACACGGAGTGAGCGAGAGAGAGAGACGAGAGAGAGAAAGAGAGAGAGAGGCCGAGAGATACAGAGATAAAGAAAGAGAGAGAGAGTGAGGCAGAGAGAGGCATACCGGTAGGAGAGAGAGAAAGTGAGAGAGAATGAGGTAGTGAGGCACCTACCGGTAAGAGAGAAAGAGAGAGAGAGGCAGACTGGGGAAGGCAGAGAGAGCGGGAGAGAGACCGAGAGAGTGAGAGACAGGGAGAGACAAAGCGCGAGAAAGAGAGAGGAGGAGAGACAGAGTGAGAGACAGACAAGGAGAGACAGAGTAAGAGAGAGACAAAGAGAGACAGAATGAGAGAGGGACAAGGAGAGACAGAATGAGAGAGGAGAGACAAGGAGAGACAAAGTGAGAGAGAGAGACAAGGAGAGACAGAGCGGGAGAGAGAGACAAGGAGAGACAGGGTAAGGGAGAGACAAGAAGAGACAGAATTAGAGAGAGACACAAGAAGAGGCAGAATGAGAGAGAGAGAGAGAGAGAGAGAGAGAGAGAGAGAGACAAGGAGAGACAGAGTGAGAGAACGCGCGCGAGAGAGAGACAGAGAGAGACAGACAGACAGAGACAGACAGACAGACAAGCAGAAAGAAGAGAAGGGGAGAGCTGACGATGAAAAAGAAAAAAAAAAAAAAGCAGTGTTACCAGAACAGAGACACGTTTGCACGAAGTTACAGTACTAAAACATGACTGTAAGTATGTCTGACCTACTGTAAACTTGAGACCTTAAAGCTCCAACGATTTGTAAACAAATGGCAGTTTTTTGTCTTAATGTGATTGCGTTTAACTTCACTATTAACATTCTTTCCAAGTTAACATCCAAGGTAAACAGTAACAAACTTAATGGTCGGCTTTGGTACCAGGTAAGGCTGAAGGAAACGCAAAAGGAGTACCCTGAAACTTATAATGCAGTGGACTTGTAAAGGGCAACGACCCCTTTTATGAACTAGATAACCTCACTGTCTACGTTTGCCTTCGGTGGAATGAAGGAAACGACACAAATCTCTGGGTCGACGTAATGTTATCTTTTTGGCCCATCAGATACCACAAAATGTATTGTTTACTGCCGGGGTAGTCTTTATCATTCTGATCTGAAGTCGAAGGTTTTATCATGTGTAAGTTTTTGTAAGCTCAGCCTGTTTTCCTGCCAGCGGTCAACTGAAGTCGACATGACTGTCGCCAGAAGTCGACATGACTGTCGCCAGAAGACGCGTCACAGTGACGAACGATTAGTTGAGTTTTGCACCGAGGTTCAGGTTCACCGACAGTACCCGATCTGTTAACTCTGCAGGTGTTGGAGTCAGTGAGTTGTTTATCTGTTATAATGCCATAGCTTTTGCGGGGTGGGCTGTTGTTACACGAGGTAACCATCAGTCTCCAAATTTAGTTCATGCCCCATTTCATCATAGAGCTAGTAATATCAAACTACACACATCCCCTCTGAAATTTTCCTCTGCTTGTCTGTCTGTCTATCCGTCAATCAGTCAGTCTGTCTGTCCGTTAATCAGACAGTCAGTCTGTCTGTCCGCCAGTCAATCAATCAGTTTGTCTGTCTGTCTGTCTTTCTTTGTCTTTCTCTCTCTCTCTCTCTCTCTCTCTGTGTCTCCAATCCCCCGCCTGCCTGTCTGTCCCTTTGTCTTTCTCTCCCTCTCCCCATGTCTGTCTGTCGATTCTCTCCTCGTTTAACTATAAGCTAAAATCTGCACATTCAGTGGTTTTCAGAGCTTAGAAATTCAGACGCAAACAAACTGCCAGATGAAATAATGAATCAGAATACCGATTATTTTCTCTGCTCGTCAACGGGGTATTTTGGCATAGGATCCGACACATACCAGCTAATTTACTATAACAACAAACCACACAACGTTGTCATACTCTACACTTACGAGGCAACAATGCGTTCAGCTTTTCATTCAGTGACACAAAACTTATGAATCATACGAAGTGTCTACACTGAGCTGTACAGGTGTCTCTGTTGTCTGAGAGTGACGCCTACATGGAACTGGTGTCAACGCTGAACGCAACTCATCGACGAACACTAGGAAACTTCCACCACTTGGTTAGCCCATCCTGTATGCTCACTCACAGGAACCATCCATAAAGTACGTATAATCGAAGTTTTTTTTTGGGGGGGGGGGGGGGATGGATTGTCTGCATGTGCGCTTTACAGTGTTTGGTTTCATTTACATTCTTTTTCAACAAATTAAATGATGAAATTATATTTAAAAAAAAAAAAAAAATTCAGTTTGTTAATACGAAACAGTCAAATAGTATGTGCAAAGTGCCACAAACTTTTTGAACTGCAAAGGCTTTATCAAGGACGCTCATCATCTCAACGGTTGTCCGCTGGTAAAAGGAGGAAAGGACTAACCAAACGCTTGAAAAGCATACACAGTAGGCCAGGGTGAAGGGTGTGTGTGTGTGGGGGGGGGGGTGGTGGGGTGGTGGGAGAAGCCAAAATCAAGCGTAGGGTCTTTAAGGATAGGCCCCAGTTGTGAGCATTTCACTCATCTTGTTGATAGGCTGACCTTGTCATTTACTGCACTACCCTATCGATGAATCTTCGTCACGTACGAAGTAGTAGAAATTCCATACCATTTTTCCTCACAGGTGTTACACGTTTCTAGACAAGTTCTCTTTTTTTACCGAGGAAAAGAGGAACAGCGATGCAACAGGAGGGAAAAACGTAAATGCGTGGTTTAAGAAAGGAAATTGCCGGATACTTTCGGAATAGAAACACGAGAGAAGAGGGAAAAAAAAAAAGAAACAAAAATACGGAAGGCAAAAATTATGAGGAAACGAAATATAGGATGAATGTGATGGAAAGACGCGGCAGGCAAGAGAAAAGGCAAAACGTGGAAGACAAGAAGACGCAGGACATGGAACAACAATGTCAAAAAAAAACAAAAAAAAACCTCTATAATATTATGAAAACAAGAACGCGTTCCGCAAAATCAGGAAGGAAAAAGTGGGAAAAAAAGGGGGGTGGGGGGTGGCACCAAACCATGGCATATAATAATAGTAATAAAAAAGGAAGAGGTGTGGAAAACATTGTAAACACCAGGAAGATCAATAAACCAATCAACGGCGCCAACAAAAACCAGTCGAACAGCTCTTTCAATCAGCACCAGGCATGAGACACGTTGCTACAGATGCTAACGGGGCAAGACGGGCCTGGATCTGAACGAAGAAACTCTGAGGGTCGTTGTTCTCATTAGGGCTTAGACCTCAGACCTGCGGCTTCTCCTGCTGTTAGAAATAAGCTATACAGATTTGGAACAGTATTACCTCAGGCCTACGTTGGAATTCATTCTGTCTCACATTGTTGTCTTTCATTGAGTAAGCAAATAGTGGGGTAAGCTTGCAAGCTTGCAAATTGCAAGGTAAAGACTACCAAAACAGTGATAAATCAGGCAAATATTCCAAGAATCTATTGAACAGAATTATATCACACCCACTGCTGTGACAGTAGAGTCATAGTCACAATGCGCCATCTGTTGAAGTTGCTTGGAATGCATGTACACGTGTTGATGAGATTGGCTGGGAAAAATGCCTACGTAAGGGGTCTTTAGACGGGCCTCCGGAATAATGGCGTAAACGGCTCCAGTGGAATAGTTACCTAAACAGTCTCAGAAGAATAATTACTGGACATCCTTTAGACGGCCTCAACATAATAACTAAAATGACCTTTGGACGGCCTTGGTTTTTCTGTGGTTTTTATGATATTTCTTGATAGAGCGATTACCTGAACGGCTTCCGTAAAATAGTGATCCAAAATCACAGTAGAATAATTATCTGGATGGCCTCTAAACAGCCTGAATATAATAATTATGTAAAGGATCTCACTATAATATTTTATGTGGGAGATTTTAGTGCTGATGTTAAGAAATCAGCTGACGCATGGGAGTTTGAACACGGGAGAAAAGAAAAGACACGCGCTGACTGGAGCTGTCTCGACGTACATCCTCGACGTGGTACTGTGGTAGTTGCAGTCAGTTGTTGCTGGTACCTATCTAATCCACAACTTGGCCATGGGCCTTTGCATAATCATCGGGGCGACCACCGATATAATAATAATATTTCATAATCTCTGTCGTCTAAGAAAACAAGCTACGTCATTAAAACAGTATCCATTCGTAATTCTCCGGAGGGCTTCAGAAGTTCCAATGGCTTGAGAACCCGTCCTAGCTCGTACTGAAACGGCATAACATTATGCTACAAGGGGACAAAAAGTACTCACACAAAGTTCTATTCACATGATTAAAGTGCCTTCCTTTTGGTCTAATCTTTGTATTGAATTTGTCATTGAAAAGGGAGGATCACTTAAAACAACGTCATTTCTGGACAGAGGATCAATATCTGATATAGGCCCAATGAATAACATTTCGGTCAGATAGATAAGTAGGCGGCCCTGGCCATAGGAAAATAACTTGTTTACTTCTAAATCGAACTGTTTGTTTCAAGCCAGTAAGTGTTTCTTATGATCGCTAAAAAAACTTTATCGAATGTTTTCACCGCGCCAAGAGAATTGTTTCCAACCAGTTCCCGTTCTCAGACACCATAACTGCATCTATGCCATTCAGGGATTCTGTGCTTTAAATAAACAGTTTAATGTATTGATCCCTCATTGGTCAATGGCGTATATTGACTGCGCAGGCGTATCCGTCTGATATGCCGCTTGTTTATTGTTGTTTTTTTAATCAACCTCCACACACATTATTTTTTTAAGAAGCTTTTCTTCCCCTCCACATTCTTAAACAGTACTTATCCATTGGAGCAGACATAATGTAGTGATACAGAATTTGAGCTAAAGATAGCACACTGCCCGTAACAGGTTTTTTTGGACTTTACAGGGAGGATTATTTTCGTTCTATGCGGCCAAAGACAGATCTAGCTCATAATACACTCGTCTCTGGACGTGGCCTCGATGTTTAAGCAAACGATGGTCTGATGCCGTTTAATTGTCTTCTCACCCCCGTGTGTCTTTAAGAAAATGTGGCATAAAAAATCACAATAATAGTGGTAATGGACATTTTGCTCGTTGTTTTAACGTTAATTATTCCAGAAACATGAATCATCAGGAACTACAGGCATTTGAATAACCCTGCTCTCTCCTCTATAAAGAAGTGTTGCTGGATAAAGACGAGGGCAACAATGAACAGCATCGGGAGTTTGTACTGTCCACATGCAGAATGAAATTAAAAACATACTAAACACACATGCGATAAATTCCTGGCGCTGAGCAACGAAAACACTCGGAATTGAAGCTCTTCTCCAGTAGTCAGGAACGCAAAACAGTGTGCCGTTTACACCGCATGTTAAATGTGCCAAATAATTTCTTTAAAAATAGTCAAACAAGAAAAAAAAAATCACACCATGAGCAACATATAAAGTGATAAATAACAGTACGTTTTGCGCACACTGAAATTACTAATGTTAAATGTGTTAATTTACTAAATGGGAAATGAAAAGAGAACAGAACTAGTAGTCAAAAAAAAAAAAAAAGCAGAGAACAATGAAAACGCCAAGAAATTTCCCAAAGGAATGACAGCCAACTCATATCTATTCCAGATCATGACGGCGTGAATGAAAAAATGATTTTGCTATCCCTTACGTTGGTCTAGACACTCCTGCAAACAGAAACTTCACAATAATTTAAAGCGACTGACAATAAACTACTCTCAACTTGATTAGTATCACTGAGAACACAGTTAAGTACGTCTAACACTGAATGATCTCTACACATATAAAGCATCAACAACAGGGTGCAAAATTAAAATAACCACATATCCTCAAACAGCACTGAATCATAATTATGCGCAATAAATACATTATTATAGACTCTAGTGAGGATATGATCACTCGAAGTGGTGTTGGTCAAGGTCTTATGAAGTGCATTTTACTGACTGAGTTTGAAATAATTATAATCTGCAATAATTATGTGCATTGCCATGGTTAGAAGAGAATAATATACAGATTGTTATATGATAATATACAGATTGTTATATGATATGATCATAATACTTAAAGAAAATGCTTGGGTGGAGAAATGTTATAAAACTGATAACAAGAGCCTCATCTCTGAGGCCTATATTATTTTATTATCATCTGTGAGGTGTTAGAACTGCAGCGCATCATGTGCTGTGTGACAGTATATAAATTATAGAGTGAACAGCTTTGTATAGTTTAAGAATTTACAGGTTAATAATAAACAGTGACCAAGACTACATCATTGGTTCGACTCACGCTATAAGCATTGCTTGAATCGTAATGCACTCATATACCAACGTAACCAATTGGAGTTTGTGTTTTCTTTAAAACCGAACATATACGTTTAAATTGCAATATTTTCTGAGACGAAATCACAATACTTTAGTGCCACAGACTGGTGCGTCTAAAATAGCTAAATAGCCCACAGTTCTCAACATTCAAATTAATAACGAACAAGCTCCCTGCGAGACCATAACGTACAATGGTGTTTCTGTTTGTTTCAGTGCAAAGTTCGCTACGGTGGAACTATATACTATGCATCTGCCGACTGTTGCCTTCATTTCAAAAAGGTTGTTAACGAAAGAACTGACAAGAAAAGCAATTATAAAGAGTCACGTGAAAAGAAACATTGTTCTCCCACCGTACACCTTTAAGAAAACAAGAAATAAACTTGTATATCGGCTCTGTCGTGTGAATTGGCAAAGTATCCGTGTGTTAATAATAGATTTATGCCGTCTCACTCGACTTATTTCTAAAGGTATACCACGCCCTTTACAGAATTAGGAAAGAAACCAGTGTTAATCTTACTAAAACCCCTGGATTACGTGCCATGTGAAGTGCAACTAAAATCAACCAAGTTAGTGTCAATGAATTTAGTAAATTGTTGTTTAGTTTCCACTCATCAAATTACCGTATCATCAGCATCGTCGCATGGCACTTTATCTTCTGGGCAAGTCTGAAATAGGGGCATGCACACACAATATAGAAGGTGGGGGGTGACCGTGGGACAACAACACAACAGATTGTAATGCTAGTATTAGTAGGGGGAAGGGCAAGTATGGATGGATAGTAATATAGTGTGAAATAAAGTAATACTTAGTGGTATTCTTGAAAACAGTGGGAAGTACAATTTACACATTACAGTTTGATAAGCTTGATTTTTATAGCGGAACGTTTAAGTAACACAATTTACTGTGGTATTCTTGAATATAGTGGAAAGTACAAATAACACATTATAGTGTTGTATTCTTGAATATAGTGGGACGTTCAAGTAACACATCGTATGATGGTATGATTGAGTATAGTGGGGAGTAGTGGTATTCTTGAATATAGTTAAGAAGTACAAGTAACACATTGTTTGGAGGGGTGTGAGTACAAATACGGTGGGAAGTACTAGTAATACACTACAATTTGGTATTCTTGATTATGGTGGGAAGTTTAAGGAACACAATAGTATGGTACTCATGAAGATAGTGCGAGGTGAAAGTAACACATTACAGTACAGCATTCTTGAATATAGTGAAAAGAGCAAGAGACACTTTATAGAATGGTATACTTGAAAATATGAGATCTGAACAAGGTACAATTTATCAATGATATAATCATTAAATAATAGTTTAGTAATATTTAATGTCCCCAAAGTGACTTGTTTGTCCACAACGACTGGAAGAAGAAAAGACTCAATAGGAACATGAAAATTTAATAAATAGCTAAGTGATTGAACAAAGTCCATGACTATAACAGTACTATGATGTAAAAAGAAAGCAGCTAGGGTTGAATGGACGTTTAAAAACCAATACAAAATTAAAAACATATGAATGAATGAAAAAATAAATAAAAACAAATGAATAAGTAAATAAAAAAAACAAATGAATAAATAAATAAGTGAATGAATAAATAATAAATAAACAAAAAAATAAAATAATAAATAAATAAACAAACAAATAAATCAATAAATGAATCAATCAATCAATCAATCAATAAATGAATAAATAAATAAACAAATAAATAAATAAATAGGCTGCTACAGGGCCAAAGCTGGCATCATCTAAGTTTCGAATGGGGAATCTGAATTATGCCATTGCAATCTCTTTCAAATTAAGAGGTAAATATTTAGATCAAGTGCCACGATTAAAAAACTCAACAATAACAATTTAAAAAAAATTAGCCATATAAATACAAATAATAAATAAAAATAATATTCAAAGCGGAAAATTATGAACAATCAGGCCCAAACAGAAACCAAAGGGATAAAACAGTGACGACAGTGAGGCCATATAAAAACCCATGTTTGGAATACAACATAGTTAATAAAGTACAACTGGTTACACTTTGATTATTATAACTGTACTAATAGGTTTTACATCGGTAGGAAGTTCCATTCCATGAACCTGAACCACAAATTAATGTTCATAGAGGTGTGAAGTAACAGGTGAAGAGTAGTTTCTTACCTGATTGTTCACCTGGCCAAAGACAAAGAACTCAAAGATTTTCCCGACTTGAAATGACATCGTGGTACTTGTTCTCAGAACGCCGCTTGGGTCTATCTTGAAATAACTTGCATCGTTACGACTCTCAAGTCGGAATGATGTCACAGGAATTCCTGGAAATGAAAGTAGTACTTAGGAGAATTCCAGTTCAGAACACATTCTTTTCTCTCTCCCTCTCCTCACCCCATCTCTCTCTCTCTCTCTTTCCGTCCAATTTCTCTTCTTCACTCATTCTTAACCTCTTTTTGCTCATTCTGTCTTTCCTTACCATCTTTTTCAGACCGTCTTCCAGACCGCAACATAATTTTCTTTTTGACCACATTTCAACTTCCCGTTCCTTACTATCCCATAATTCAACCCCTCCCCCTCCTTCCCGTCTCGGCCATCTCCCACACAGACAATGAGAACCGAGCCAAGGAGTTTTGCCAAAAAACTTCATGCACAATGTTACCACCGCTTAGTAGGCCATCACCAGCACAACGACCACTATCACCAACATCCGCAATAACAAATTTAATAGAACAAGACAGTTCAGATGACATAATCATTTTCAAACCCTGTCCAAAAAAAAAAACAACAACAACAAATAAATCATGACTGTATTGTAGCTAAATCGTGCATTTTCTCCAGACATAATAATGTTTCCATGTGTCTCATGTTCGTCTAAACCATCCATTATGGGCACGGGTGATTTAGTCTAGGAGAGAGGAATGTCATAACAATGGGATGAGCGCATCAGTCACTCTTTTGATTGAAGACGGTTTACGACCATGTGCATCAAACCGCTTTTCTTAATAAAAAAAAAGGGGGGGGGGGAGATGGGGAGGGTAGGGGGACCAGATAGGAAGGATGGGAAGGCGTTTAGAGCTTACAATGAAAGAAACAAGTCTGCAATCGTGAAGGCAAGACATTAAAGAAAACGGTGATCTTCATCACAAGGAATATACAAAATCTTGATCTTCCCTCTCTGAATCTGTTAGGCCAATCTGATCTGATGTTTACTTGGGGATTTTTGATTAATCAACAACTAATTCAATTTGGTTTTAACAATTTAGATCTTAAGACAATGCCAATCTCTATTCGTCCGAAATACAATTTATGGTATGATCTCAAAAGCCATGTTTCCAGTACTTAATTATTTTCATGAGCTTAATTTGCCTATAGCAGTAGGGACAGAGATAACGTTTTGTTGAAACAGCGAAAACACGTTTCTGAAAGTGTCGCTGGAATGGAAAAACTTTCACGGAGTGCAGATTGAGATCAAGCAAGGAAAATGAAAAACTCATGAGAGATTCAGGGTTTTAAAACCACGCCAGCTAATAATAACTGTATAAATAAGTGCATGCCACGGGGGCGTGTCCGTCATACAGAATAGCTGTGGGACTGATTTTTTGTTATCGGGGACTATTTTAGTATCTAGGAGATCTCTAACGATGTAATCAATGAGTTTTATTGCTTTATGCCTTTATCAACAGTCTTAAAGAAACATTCCAGCTGTGCACCTGGGCTTTTGCTAATTCAGAGTTTGTTCAAATTGACGCCTATCAGCATTCCCAGAATCTCGACTTTTCGTTGACTTTTCGTTGACGTTAGCAACAGAATGTTTAAGCCTTCGCTCTCGCCGTATCTCCACTTATAGTTCTGCACGACGCGTAATTCCACAGAGATGTCCGAGACTGGTTGAACAACTCTGGTGACGTGGTAACCCCGGAATTTTCAGAAATATGAGGCCATCGGCTTAAAGAAAAGAATGGCCCGCATGTCAAGATAATTATGATGGACGATAAAATGACTGCCAGCCTATCACATGTTTCAAATCCCGGGTGATTTCCTACGCATGCAAATTGCAGCCAGGTCTGGGATCTTGGATTCTTTGTCGGTCTGTGACGTCTGTGGTGGTTACTGCTCACCCTACAAATTCGTTGAAAAAAAAAAATATGTCGCTGAAATCCCACAAGTGCATTCGCACCAAGACGACAACATGTTTTTGTGTTGTTTTTTTTCAAATATTCAATGTACTTCTTAAAGAATTGTTTTTGTTTGGGTCTATTTTTTGGTTAAGCGGAGTATAAGATATCTCATAATTTTATTTATTTACATAGGAAATATATTTGAGATATAGAATACATATCAAATCAAGCAGTATTTCCTCGACTGTGCAATCAGGCCTTTCGCACTTGTCCGGTTTCGTGACATGGCCAGAGATGTACTCAAGTATGATACCGCTGAAACGACTTCTTTTTTCCTCTTTATCTCAAGTTCGCTGTTTTCCGGAAAGTCGGACACAATCACCTGTTTTAGCTTGTCTGGACTTCCAGAACGTCAGCACACCAGGTGTTACGCCTACTTTCAACAAGTTACGTTTTCCTTAAGCAGGTGTGGACTGTACTCTCAGAGCTAACCTCATTTCTGAGGAAGAATTTTACATATCTTTTGTCTTCACCACTGAGACGCAGGTTTGCGCTCAGCAGTGGCCAATCAGATGCTGTTGGAAGGAGAACTTTCTGGTCTTAAAATATGAATGAAGACAAACAAAATCTTCTGCACCATGTGCTTGTCCCATTCTGCCCTCGAGAAGACAATGTATAATTCGGATTATCCCTATCCCAGCAGATCGCGAATATCCGGTTTAGTCGAAAGCAGTGTCCTTACCGGCTAATGACCAGCTTTACATACCAAATTGCGAGTAACAGAGAAGAAACCAACTAAAATTGTCCTCCGCGAATTGATTCTGTCTGGTTCTTTCCTATATTACAACATGTTGTATGGTGAACGAAACTGCTTCACAAGCCAGCGGATCACGTTTTTAAAATTAAATTTTATAATAGGATTTCAAACGATTCCCCACCTGGTTATGTGCCAATAATCAGCTGGAACTAAAAAACTTATGTGGGAGAAGAGAACATAATCATTATTAATTAATCTGTGTCATTTGCTTCTTCAAATTTTAATGTGAAACGTGGACCGTCTGACGTGCTCTTTCTTTAGCCCTCACCATTTTTTGCACGCCCTAAGGAGAAGCACATGAATAGTTTCGTTTACAATTTGCGAAAGTAAGTGCATGCAATAATTCAAAAATGCCAGACATCGATTTTTCGACAAACTGAAATTTGAAATTTGGAGAAGTACCAATTCTGTGACTTCAAATGAAACTATACCATACCACAATGCAAATAAGGCTGCCGGTTTAACTATATCGAATTCACTGCTCCTGTGTAGGCTCTGCTCAGTATACAATATATTGTACTGTTAACAACTTTACTGACCCGACTTTTTCTTCTAATGCCTTGCCAACATAATGATGGAGATTTATCTTGAACTCGAGTTAGCATCATGCAGTTTGAACACGGTGCACGTCTGATTTCAAAACCTCGATGTTTGAATCATGATGGCAAAATGTCAGCAATTATAACAGGTAGGATAAATCTCCTTCTTTAAAGTATAACAAGAGGAAGATTTCTGGCGTCGAAATGAATTTGATTGTTAATGTAAATTATCGTTTTCTGTTGACATTTATGAAATTTATGTTGTGAATTTCTATGTTAATTCCTTATCCAGCCTGCACAGAGGTCTTTAAGAGAGCACATCAATCAACGCTATTAAAACTTGATAAATCAGACTGTCAAGTGGAATCTCAATAAATGTATACCAAAGGCTAAAGTAATTAGGCTACTGAGGTCTGTGAAAATATTGTTAGAAATATATTGTACGTTAATGTATACAACCTGCATGTTTTCATTTCATTAGATCTATATTTTATTGATTTCCTCCATCGTCGGCGTTTACATTTTCTTTGGCGGCTACGTTGCATATTCAGTTATCTTCGTTTTGATTTATAGCTAGCCATATTTATGAAATAATTGACCCTCATATGAAGTTCCTTATTATTGAACCATGGAAAAAAACAAAACAAACTTTAGTGGAAATGCCGTGGTTTTTAACTCAATTTCCCACTGTCATTAGGTTGTACGGGATGGCGCTGTCATTAAATGCTCACTTAGACACCTGCCAGCGGAAGCAGAAGCTACATACGTCATCATGCAGTGAGTATTCTATGAGGCTAAACAATGGTTTCGGAGACTAACAGACAATCCGCACGAAAACATAACGCGACAGGTTGTCCTATAAAACCACAGGGGTGGAATTAGCAAAATAACAATAATGGATTTCCAAATATGACAAGGGTATTTGAAAGCCGCGTCTTGATTGAATGTGAGGGAGATTGAGTTCATGAGTGCAAAGAGAATAAGGAGTCATGTGAATGGATCTGACGAAATCGGGCGTACGGTAAAAGTCCAAATTCCTGAGAAAACCCCCCAAAAGGGGGAAATATTTCCTATGAAAATCGAGATTTTCAACGTAAAAGATTAGCCATTTTCTGCATTCATTCAAAATTTATTACTTGAAATCGTCTTAGAAATATTTTATTTTGGATTTTTAAGGAAGTAAAACATTTCATCTTTAGCCCAGTTTTGTAATATCCACCTAGATTCAACTTTCAGCCGACACCACACGGAAATGGAAGTGACAACTGTAAGACGTGTAACTGCAACAGATGTTTGACTAGAAATTCAACACCAGAATGAGATTTGCATTTGAAAGTGGCGACTATTCTCAGTTCCGTGTTGTGTTAAAGTGCCTCACGCCGAAGACGGCCTGCTTATCTTTATGTTCATCTGTGTGTCTGTGTTTTTGCCTGTCTGTCCATCAGTCTTACCCCTTCTTTTATTCTCCGATTCTATTTCTCAAGACAGTTTGCCAGCCAGCACAAAATTCCTTTGCCGGTTGGTATGATCATGAGTTTGTGTGTCTACCCATCTGTCAGTCCGCCAGCACACACGCCTGACCCAAGACTTGAGTGTATGTTTGTCTGTGTCTCTCAGTAGTCTCGGCCGGCATACAACGCCTCGCCCGTGGTATGAATAATAATAAAGAGGTATATTGGAAATAATGGTGTATGCGATATTTTGCCGATTTTTGGGTTTTGTCATGAAAGTGGTTCTCTCACTCCTAATTTCATGATTGTGTAAGTGTCATGCAGGTGTATTTTTCGTGGGCATTTTTATGCAAGGGTATTGAACAAAAGCATCGTTCTACACAATTCTTCAAAATTTCTATCCTCATGTTTTGGAAAAGGCCAGCATGCAGATGCAACAATAGGGAAAATACTTAACGACAAGCTTGTTCGTCTACCCGTCTGTCTGTCTGCCAGTACACACCTCCTTACCTGTAAAATTATCATAACCTTGTACTGTCAACACCGGAACATCCGCGGGCGCTCCTTCGTATACAGGTGCAGGGTAAGGGGAAACGCTCAATATCACAGCACCTAAAGGCCGGGAAGAGTAATTTTGAAAAAAAAATCAACATATATCAGAACGCCCACTAAATTGGACAATGATTGATGATACAGTCATGCTTGTTTGTCTGAACAAACTCTCAAACAAGGATGAGTATTTTTGTTCTATTTGTGAGATATATTACCTGGTCTGATCCTAATTAGCCCTCTGTTTCCTGCGCATTCCGTGTATTATCGCACCTCTTTGCACTTCATTTGCCATCCATTTTTGTAATTATTTCCTCATTGATTTTCTGCTTTTGTTCCATAACATGGTCATTTCAGATTTCCATTTTGAATTACATCCAGACAATAGAACAAAAAAAAAAAAAAAAAAAAAAAGAGAGAGGTCGTAATGATAAAAGGGAAATAGTGAAGATGATGCTGTTGTTGATAAGTTGTTGATGTCGATGAGGGCAATGACGACTTTTTGAAGGTATTCTTGCATACAGAAGTTAACACTGATTTGGGTTCAGTTTGGCTTGGTCTAACTTCTTTTATCTTTTAAAGACGTACATGGATTTCAAAAACGTGTCTTGTTTAAAATGGACTTTTTTTTTTTTTTTAAAGGATATCCTGAGACGTAGAGATCGGTCGCACCCAGAAAATCTGCAAATCCAAACTTCCACCAGTCGATAGATGTGTCATGATGCCGCCACATCACTAGGATGAACAAGAATTTTATCTCGATGGAGCTCTTAATGAATTGGGCACTGCCAATGTAATTGGTATGCAACCTGCTCATTAATACTGCACTGGGTGTCGGTTATCTTAAACGGAACAACCCCCCAGGCGGAACTCGGAGATGATCGAACAGCCCTGTCTCACCTTTCACGATTGGATGGCGTGCTAAAACAGAAGCACCTGACGCTAAAAACAACCGTAGCAACGTGTAACGATCCATGAAAGGTTATTGGGATCATGAGTAACAAAAAAAAAAGTGTAAAATATATGGAAGATTTAGGAAGAACGTGCTATTTTGAAGTTTTGCGACGTGAATGGGCGTTTCGGGCAGTCTTGTTTCCGCGAGAAGTTGTGAAAATCCATGGCACAACTTAAGGAGGAAGCAGGAGTCGCACTTAATATTCGGTGAAACTAATGAAGGGACATATTTTTATTGTTATTTTGGTAGAGGCTTTTTATGATATACAGCCAAAATACTCGAAATATCATAAAAACCACAGAGAAACTGTGGGGTCTCAGCAGGGCTATAAGCAAAGTCAAAATTGGGCAAACAGAAAAGGTTGTATGTAGCGAAACCCCGCGTGAGAAACAGAACCTTAACAATACAAAGCAAATTAAAGAGAAGACAGAAAATACACAAAATTTTCGGCTTTCGCCTTTGTCAAGTGAAAAAAAATTGAACAATAAAAGACTTCAACAGGAACGAAGCGAAACAGTTTACTCAAATAAGAATTTTGGCTCTGCAAAATTATAATCAGTTTCTGATAGGATTTTTTCGGCCATGTGGCCAAGGAAAAGGTTCTTGTAGCCAAAGACAGAGCTGAGGCAATGGTCTACAACTTAATTTAAAAACTTTTGTACACATGTACAAAATTCTTTTCAGATATATACAAAACAACTCTTTGAGAATTTTATCTATGTAATAAAATTAATGCGCAGATGATTAATTCTGTTTGTGAAATCTAGAAGCTCTAAATACCAAACACGAACAGAGTGCCCAAATAGACCGTGAAAGGCGCAAAGTGGCCGTTATCTTGCGAAACTCAAACTCAAAACCTGTAGCCAATTAGCTACACCTAGTCCTAAGCCTAGCCCTGGCCAAAATCTTAAAACCTTCCCTAAAAAAATATTCACGGTGAAAAAAAAACAACAAACAAACCCTATCTGGCAACATGTCTCAAATAAACTTCCCTTTTTTTTCTTTTTTCCATTAATTGTGTCTCACGGTGATGATTTAGATAAGAGTTTGTGTTTACGCTGGGTTTACGCTGCGGCAGCATCATGATGACAGCTATACTGCGCCGAGAACAGCCGATGGATAAGGTCTAAATATTAACCACAAAAAAAAGGAAAACAGTTATAAACAGTACCTCGGTGGCAGGTTACACAGGATGAGAGATGGTTATGCATAGTTATGATAATATGTCTCACAATACAGGTAAATAGTGAGAGAGAAGGGAAAGTCATCAAACGTCCTTCCAACTCCAATTCCTAAATTAAAGTAGAAACGCATCCCTAAGGCCATGCGCACCAACTGATTTTGATTGGCTGACTAGTTGAATTGCGACGTCAAGACACTGACTTTCAATGAGATCTCTCCCGATAGCCAACTAATAGAATCTCACTGAAACTCATTGTCGCCTCGTTTATTATCCAACCAGTTGGACGATCAAAATCGGCTAATGCGCGCCCGGGCCTAATGGGGACTATTTTCCCATCGGACAATTTCATTAAGGATTGAAGATGAAAGTCACGATCTCTTGCACCTGAACTTAATGGACTGTTTAGTACACAGAGGGCGGGCGGCTGATCAAAGCTAGTAGTTTTCCAAATTGTTTTCGAATAAAAGATAAAGAAAAACCCAGCCTAATGAACGATGTTCCAGAAAGCTCTTCCGGGTTTGGTAATTGTTGGACAACACAAAAACATATGGCACAACTTCCTTTCCCCTCTCTACCCACACCCTGGCCGAAAACTCGCTTATAACGAGTGCTCCCTCAAAAGTACTCATTTACTTAATAGACTATTCGTAATGTTCGAAGTATGGCTTCGTAATTTTATACAGCCACTGATTTTAGAGGGGCATTCGTGTCATTAAAATTTCCCAGACTTCAGGAAGCGTGGGATGGACACTCGGAACAACATCGAATCCCTAAATAAGAGCATGCCCCGCGGAGTTCCAGCCCATAAATGAAAATGTCCACAAACTTCTCAGGTACAACCTCTGACAGGGTTTGTCAATACTGTTTTGATAAAGATTTTCCGATGGTGGTCACACAACCTGAAATCTGGCTCCCTAGATCCTGCTCAATCCCTGACCATAAAGCCTTGAACTTAACGATTTCCTTGTGAAGGTTAGAAATGATAAGCCCAAATATTAGTAACACCTCTTGCTTCGCTCTCTGTTTTCTATAATATTTCATGACCAAAAAAAAAGTGCTTTTAGTATAAAAGCAGCCAATTCATAAAGGGGTGCCGTGTGTAATTACATTACACCAAACCTTAATCATCCTGCCTGACAAGGAACTTAATATACAAAGTGTGGGACACACCGCTGTGCTGCATGAAGTGTGGCAGTCAGGCCTCTCTGAGACAAGTGCGATAAGAAAGGGATGGCACTGAAATGAAGAGCCATGACACATACACAACCAAAAGCACAACAGCAACAACAATAATGTAGAAATTAAAAAGAAACATAATTCTGCTTACCTGAACATACTGAGGATGTGGCGAAGAAGATAATGCCAAGGACAAAGTAAACCTTCATTATAGAGATGCTGGCCATTGTACTACATCGGGAATCCTGTAGAGTGACAAATAAAATATTCTCATTTTAATTTTAGACAATAATGAACAGACACATCACCTAACGCACAAGTTCAACGACATAATGATGTCTATGGCAAGCAACATAGAATAACGTAATGAAAACGTAAAAAGCGTTATAAAATTCGAGACTTCAGTACTTGTTTGTTCCAACTCCACTTTTCGCACAACTGAGGAATTCGACGTTAAATGTTTGTGGCTTTAGTATTATGATGAGGAGTTAGAATAAATAAGAACTGTGAAACAGCTCCATAAGTGCCGCAATCCATTTTAAACAATTGTCAGAGTGTGCATTTGTTACACATGTTCTATATACGAAAAGATCTCCAGTTTTTCAGAAAATGGAACATACAAGAACTAAGGTAGCGAAGTGTAATAAACCTCACAAAATCGTCTGGGATGTCCTGACGTGAACACCTACCCCAAGATGTGGACAGTCGTCAAAAGCGCCAGGAATATTAGCGTTTTACGTCTTTTTACTGCAGCATTTTATGGTCCTTTTTAAAGCAACATGTCCCGATTGCCCTCATCACAATGCTTTATACACGGGAGTAATCATACTGATGCTACAGCCTACTATTTCTGTCCACATTAGTACAACACTTCATAGCAAATGATTCTTAACATATAGGGAATAATTGATGACGGATTCTATGCAAGAATAATCTATTGGCTAATGGAAGAAATACAAACAAATCATTTAATCAATCGAGAAAGCAAGCAACCATTTATGGCTAACAATTATCATGAATAATTAATTGAAGACACAGCCACTGAACAAAAGAGCTAAACACATTAAATTTAAATGAAAGTCACTCTAAAAACACAGTAAAATTGTATTATGTCCCTCGAACCTGATATCACCTGCCCATTATTTGTTTAAGTAATTCTGAGACCGTGAAAGGTCGCATGCTCAACATTAACTGCAGCCCATTGTTCTATAAACTATTTTCCCCTTTCCACCTTTCTACTGCATTTCTCTTACCACCGCATCTTCTCACCTCCAATAATTCAAAAGTGTCCTACCACAAATAGGCCACGCCCACACCGAGGACACTGAAATTCCGGGAATAATAAATACTAAAATTCCCCGCCGCTTCCAATTATCTGGTTGATGACAGTTAACTTTCTGGTTTCTACTGACAGGTAAACACAACCAGGGTCAAACACGTGCAGGATCAAATATGTTTACAAGGTCAGGTACAAAATTAATAACTTTGCACTTTTCACAAGGCAAAGTTATCATCTTTTCTGACGGCGTCGTAAAGAAAGGTTTTGTTGTTTAATCAACACAAAAATAACAACGTCGGGTTTCTGAGAACAGAGTTGAAATAAAACCGAATGAATAGTAAACACAAATTTTGTTGTTTATAAACCTAACAAAATGAATAACTTTGCAATTTCTTTAGGCAGAGTAACAATCTTTACCAATGGCGTCGCTAGTTAAGATTTTTTGGTCAAACTGAACAAAACTTAACACCAAGGCGATTGATTTGAATAGAGTTTCAGTGACTGCATCGCAGATGTTGAGTTGTGCGGCTATTTGAGTAGTTGACAAGAAACTATAAACACTTGAGTAGTCAGGGAATACAAGACTTCGAGTTTTCTTTGACTGCGGATGCCCTAGTCATATTCGAAAGCTTCACATCCATAGGGAGAGAAGAGTGGGAGAAAATATTGGAGATAATTAGAGAAAAATGAGAGAGGGAGGGAGAGACAGAGACAGAGAAAGAGAAAGAATGAGAGGTAGACAGACAGACAGAGACAGATGGACGGAAAGAGGGACAGGGACAAAAAGACAGAGATACACACCTATACACACATTGAGAGAGAGAGAGAGAGAGAGAGAGAGAGAGAGAGAGAGAGAGAGAGAGAGAGAGAGAGAGAGAGAGAGAGAAAGAGAGAGAGAATTTTCAATATAACCCAGATTATATCTCGGGATAAGAATTACGATAGGAATACGAAAAGATCCGGTATAATGGGAAAGATTTCGCGGATAAGAACGATTTCGGGGGTCACAGGAAAAGGTCAAGAGAAAAAAAAAACTGTGCGCTTTTTGTTTGCACGGAAACGCATAGCAGTAGTGCACGCTATCACCTTACAGGTATGACAGGTATGTAGTCTCAGACAGGGGGAATATCGGAGTGGTATATACCGTATCGTCTAACACGTTCTGGAACAGCAGGAGCATTCAGATTAGCAATAACCCCATAGTATTCGTTCTAATCCGAGGCGAACGGAACACAATTCAGAGAGAAAGCCAGGCGGAGGTGAACTTTTTGGATGGGTGTGCGCGAATGGGTGGGATGGGGGGAGTGGGGGTGGGGAGTGAAGAGTGGAGGAAAAACATATCCAAACAAACCAATTCAGGCTACGGCTGTATTCCACATTACAATTTCAGCATTACTTTTAGTGTAGCATTACTATTTTAGGATTTGCTCAAATGTTTTGTGACATCATCACATCGTGATTGTACTCACGGATCACGACAAATAAAAAGAAAATATCATGATTATTTATTTTCCCTCAAAAACCTTACTATTTGAAATTCTGGCATACAAATGAAAACAAAACAACATGTTGTTCCTTAAAAAAACGTATTCTTTAAAAATCCTGGCAATTGTTAAGACAATGAAAATGTCCCCTTCCCCTCTCAAAAATGAACTCCTTATGCCACATTCCTAATTACTCCATTGAGTCAAGCCTGTTTTGCGTGGCTTTTGCGATCTGTGGAGTTAAAAGGGGACCTGGCACACAAGTGAAGCTGAAACAAGTCTGTCTCTCTAGTTCATTCAAGGAAAAGTCCCAAGTCTGAATCAAAACTGACGCAAAACTCGCGACCTTAATTCTTGTTTGTTCCAACTCCACATTTCGTGAGTGTGCATGAGAAAACCCACAATATGTCGACAGAGCTGATTTTGAGAAAAACGGCTTTGAAGTGAAAATATGGGCCCGACACAAACCTCCGACTTGGCTGTTGTTTAGGGGACCGTGGCATGTTACAGGGTAAACTGTAGACGAGCAGTGAACACTACTCACTATGATCTCTATAATGGCTTAGTTATTAGACTACGGTCTCCTAACAGCAATCACTCTAATATCAATGAGTCAATTAGCTATTGCCACTTTTAGGATTAAATGCCGTTTTCTCAAAATCTTGTTTTAGGGGGGTCACTAACTTCATTTTATCAGAAATGTCTTGTCTTTTATTATGTGTACAGAACTCAAAGTGTCATGTTGCCGACTTATGCCGGGTTTTCCCATGCACACTCACATTTTTGCACAACTGAGAAATTGGATGTTAAGCGTTTGGTGCTTTAGTGTTATGATACTTTACATGTTAGAATAAATCGAAACTGTGAAAAAGCATGATCAGTGTGCCACAATGCATTTTAAACAAATGTCACAGTCTGCATTTGTTATACCTTTTCTACATACTTAAAGATCTCGTTTTTCAG
>OZ007572.1:14730656-14753156 GCA_963931925.1 Onchidella celtica
AGATAGATAGATAGATAGATAGATAGATAGATAGATAGATAGATAGATAGATAGATAGATAGATAGATAGATAGATAGATAGATAGATAGATGGATAGATAGTCATACAAATAGATAGATAAGTAGAAAAACAGACAGCAACAGTTTAACTGATGTATTACCTTTATGAACATGAACATCATAATTATACTGGTGGAATTTTCGGTAGAGTAAATGTAACAATTACATCCCGTGTCCACTAATTGTGTAACAGTGTCCTATGTGCACTTCTGGTGTCTTTTTAAACGTGGCGTGGAGCGGATTGAGCTCAATAATTGTCCTTCGAGAATATCGATCCTGGTTAACGAAAAACTACAACAAAAAACATTGTTATGCAATTAAACCGCTAATAAAGTTAAGGAATGTTTTCGATACAGCCAATAATATTGCTAAAATTACATTAACCACATAAAATCTGGAATAAACATTGAAATGAAATATGGGTTTGCACTGGAAAATGGACCACACATCGCTCGGCAATCGGGTAAATGGCCATTATACTTATTTCTCCGGTCATTCATGTATGATATTTTATATCTCCCAAGCCTCATTGATGTTTCCCTACCGTCATCCAATCACCCATTTCCTCCTTGACAATAGTTGTACGATGTACTTGAGTTTGCATGCAACAACAACGGCAGCAACGACGATGACGACAACAACAATAACAGCTGCAGCAGCAGCAACAACAACAACAACAAAAAAAACAACAACCCAAAAGAGATCGTAAATATTCCCAGACGTCCTTTCAAATTGGAGCGTCTCCCAAACAAAAACTGCCCTATTTCCCAAATGATTCTCGTACATTTCTCGTACAGAAAGAATCATGATATCAAAAAAAAAAAAAAACAAAAAGAAAAAAAAAAAACTTAATTACCGAAATTTCCTCTTCGCTTTTTAAGTGAAACAATTTTCCTTCGTCAAAATAATTTGTTTAGCATACTGATTTTCTCGAAATGTTCTTGGACTCATGAGAACAATTTAGAAACAAAGGTTAAGGGGCAAACCAAGTGGGGATAATAACGGCATAACACTGGCGCCTGTGGGTACACACAATGCAAGCGGTATGAAGAAATTACTCGATCAGTTCAGACGTAAATCTTTTACAAACTCAGCGTGAGCCTTCATTTCCTTGACTTGGTGTTATCTAAGACACTTGCAAGCAAGACCACTCAAGGCAAAAGTTCATTTTGATACGAATCGTGAAAGTGTGAGAGATGAAGAGGTGTAAGTAGTTACCCGTAAGATGGTGTTGATTGCTGTAATTGTTTTGGTGGTAACAGATTCAGCCGCAGGAATAAAGATTTGATGTTCTGTGGTGATACGGAAGATGCACTTATAGCTATGATGATAGTAGCAGTATAGTCACACAGTTCTGGGTATGTTCGTGATAGCAACATGGGGGATGCTAGTAATAGTTCTGCTCCCTGAAGGTGTTGTTGATAAATGACGAGGTTGACAGACTGGTGAAGAGGGAAAACAGGTAGAAATGCAGACCGTCACATACCGGGGATGGATGTAAGGGTGGGAGATTAGGCAGGCAGACCAGACAGAAAAACACACAGACAGACAGATAGAAATATAGGTATGTAGACAGACAGACAGACCAGGCAGTTAGAAAGTCAGTAGTTAGACAGATAGATAGAGAGATAGCTAAATAGTCAGACAGACAGACAGACAGACAGACAGACAGATAGATAGAAAGAAAGATAGATAGATAGATAGATAGATAGATAGATAGATAGATAGATAGATAGATAGATAGATAGATAGATAGATAGATAGATAGATAGATAGATAGATAGATAGATAGATAGATAGATAGATAGATAGATAGATAGATAGATAGATAGATAGATAGACAGATAAGTAGAACTCCGTGGCCAATATATTAGAAGAATGATTAAAGAAAAGGAAAAATGAACGAGTCTCAACTTCAAAAGAATATATAATTACATACATACTATATCTCTATCTAATGAATCAAACAGCTGAGCCAGGAAAAAAAACAACATAAAAAAGGTCAGTTTTCAGCTAATTGCAGCCATTCATCAGGAAGCTGAGAAAACTCAAAAGGACCTTTGTCACATTTATGTTTTTGTATAAAAACAAGAAACAAAACGGGCGTCCACAAAAAGAATGGACGTAAATGAAGCTGATTAATTCTTGTGCGAGATCAGCAAAGATATATAGTTATTCATATTCATTTTGCTCGGCTTAATCTCCACACGTCAAAAAGATAAAAAAAACAGTCTAGGACATACTGATTTTTGCAACATTTTTTTCATAACGGAAATAGATAAGATTTTATGTATCGTGCACAAAATGTAAGCCATAAGTCTGGCAAACGAGTCTGCGTTCGTGATCAGAGAAGAGGCAAAACACATAAAATCAGTCTGAAATAACTGTCACTGGAGAATTTCCGGGGAATGACACAAAGCCCGGGACAGCACAGTCAGCTGCTGGCAGACAAGAAATGCACACCATATTTTCCTTAGTAAATCTGAGAAGACCCTGTCATACTAAGCTCGATTAGGCACAGTCGCCTTCTCCCACTATTTCTTGGGTGTACATTGAGCTGTGACGTTTAGGGCTTACTATAATACCTCCCCAAAGCTTACATAAATCTGAAATAGTCACGACTGATCAACAGTTCACTAAATGCCCCGCACACATGCGCACCATAGGAGAGTGAATCAGAATTGATGTAGCTATTCATAAATCAAAAAGTAATTCAAACATGGAAGTGCTTTGGTAGGGATAGCTGTCCCTGTGAGTTTTCTTATGTTAATTAACTTTGAGCGACTACAACTGTACGCAACACTAATCATTCACAGTGCAATGGTATCACTTAAAACATAGTCAGGGCGACACGGTGGTCTAGAGGCAACGTGCTCGCTTCTCATGCCAAAGGTTCCGGGTTCGATCCCCGGTCGGTGCAGGCATGTTGGAATTTTTTTTCGGGGGAGAACAATTCCCGTCCCTGATCCTAAGGTAGGTAGAATGGAGCCCTTCTCGGACAAGGACCAAAAACTCGGAGGGCCAGGGCGCGCGTTGCGCACGTTAAAGATACCTTGGCAGTTGAAAGTAAAGAAGAGGAGGCCGAACAAGGCCGCTACCCAAACAATATTCTAAAAAAACTCAACCCTAGCACAAAAACACACAGAAAGAAGAAGAAGAAAAATCAAAAGAAGAAAAGTGAGGCGTAAATGGCAATGGCAGCGAAACCTCCTCAAATATAGACCTAAACACTCAAACACAGTCACACAGTCTGCTAATGGCTGCTGGAGGTTGGCGGGCGCTTTGGTAGGGCCTCCGACTCCTGTCCTTCTCTTGGAGTCTGTCTGCCGTCTTGCTTTTTTCCAAACACAGTATGACCGTTTCTCTACACTCAAACTACATTTTGCCCGTTTCTTTTTTGTTTCCCAAGTTATTCAAGTTGTTTTCAAGTAACGAACATAACGCCAACCGTCATAAAGCTCAGCCACAAGAACGAGGAGAAGCGGTACAGAAACAACAACATGACAAACAACAACAAAGATAATGTACTGCAGTGACCACCACTCACTCACTCACTCAAACCCGTTTTGTCGTTCACATTTTCGATCTATCAAATTGATCTATTGATCTGGATCCCACCCGGCATTCTCACTATCAGATTTAGTGTCAGATACCCAACACATCGTATAGCCTGCAGGAATTTCAGCTGTGTAACAATGTCGCTCTGAACTGAGTCACTAGTTTTTGTATTCATTCTCTTCCTTGCTTTCACCACACCGGAGGTCAAGAAGGTTGAAAGCATCGGTGGCCAACCTTCATTTCTATTGACAAACATATTTTAAGATCCACCCTGCCTTTCATCGTTTGCTTCCGTCTTTAGTGAAGGTATTGTAAAACCACCCCGATCACTTCCAATCATGTTAGGCTTGTGCGCAATTCCTAAATAATAATTACTGACCAAAATGTCATTTGCGTCCAAGAAAAATCTATCGCAGAATGGAAATACAGGGGCATTGAGGGGAGGGGGTGGGGGCACAAGTGGCTGTGCTGATCCAGAAAGAAGAAGAACAACAGTTCCTGCTGTGTCTGTAAATATGAGTTTCAAGCATGGGATTTAAAAAAATGCCATCTGCCCAGAGAAAAAGATGAATGAATATTACATGAACATTATCGGCAACAACCATCGGCGAGCATTCCCATTCATTCTGATAATATTCGGGTCAGGGCAATGGGACTGTCCTGTGTCATGCAGTTTAGCAAAACCTTTTTACCGCATTCCCCTGATAATCTCAATCACATCTCATTCATCCATTCATATATCTACTCATCAATCATTCACTCAAACTCACCCGAACTCACTCATTCAACCACTCTCTCACATTTTTCCTCATTCACCCATCCGCCTACTGACCAATACAGATCGTGCAGTTACTGTGTTACTTAAGAGGTACCCCTTCTCTGACTGCCCATCGGTCTGTCTGTCTGTCTCTCGATCTGCAGCTCTCTTTCGCTTCCTTCCTTCTTTCCACGCCGCCCCCTCTCTCATTCCCTCACTCGCACACTGATTGACTGACTGACTGACTCACTTACTCACTCACTCACCCACACCCATTCACTCACTCACTCACGCATTCACTCACTCACTCATTCACTCACCCACTCGCTCGCTCACTCACTCATTCACCTACTCACTCACTCAGTCAGTCACTCACTCATTCACTCACTCACGCATTCACTCACTCACTCAATCACTCACTCACTCACTCATTCACGCCATCACTCACTCACGCATTCACTCACTCACTCAATCACTCACCCATTCACTTACTCACTCACTCACTCATTCACTCACTCACGCATTCACTCACTCACTCATTCACTCACCCACTCACTCGCTCGCTCACTCACTCATTCACCTACTCACTCACTCAGTCAGTCACTCACTCACTCATTCACTCACTCTCTCTCTCACACGTACACACACACACACACGATCACACTTCTACTCACCCATCCACCCAATCATCCACTGACCTACACCCTTACCAACCAATCTGACAACTGTTTTGAACATGACACAACTTGACACTCATCGATAACGACGTAACAGTAATTTTATTGCCCGCCCAAAATGCGATTTACACGCCCATGATTGATCGTATCACCTGCAGAACATCATTATTACATTTCCTGTGGCCAAACGTGATTATCCTGGAGCGTTTGAGACAGCAAGTAATGGGCAACGACACTAATGAATCAAAACCTTTCTCACTTTTTTAACCTGTGATAACAACTGGTCATGGGTTTCATCTAGGCGTTACCAATTTCATCCCGTGTCGGTAGGGTCTAACATTTGCCACTTTGTCTATCCGTCAGTTTTGGCCCGTCAACATACTGATATGTCTGTCTGACCTGTCCGGAAATAAGTCTGTCGATATGTCTATGTGTATGTCTGTCTGACTTGTCTATAATTAAGTCTGTCGGCACGTCAACAATGTGTCTGCTTGGCCAATGGCTCACATGTGACTTGGTGCGTGTTGCAGTGTGTCTTAGTTTTTCACGTTCCAGTTGACTCTGTGATGAGACCGTGTCTCGCATGCGTGCCTATCTCCATTCATTCGCCTATCTATATTAATAAAAGTGAAACCTTACGACAATTGCAGCGCGCCTTTCGCTACTCCTCTGTTAATGCTGATTCGGTGGCCCTCAGATTTTATACAACGCTTAGTTTAGACTGCCGTCGTGTCCCCGGCACAGAAAATAAAAAAAATAATTAATAACTCGCAGAACGTTTGTATTAGTTTCTAGGTTGCGACCATTGGCGTTCGGTCTATTTTTTCGGCAAATTAATGTAACTAAGATTGGTTCCGGTATAGACTGTATCACACTCACAAAACAACTTCCGGTTAGGACTGGTTTGAATAATGAGATTGAGTTCTAAGAGTAAGACTATCAAGCATGAAACTTTGTGTGTTCTCAATGTGCCTAGACTAGGAAAAAGAAAGGGTCTGGAATTGGAATATTGACGCTGCAGGGCCAAAAGTACAGGTTTGTGTTTTCAATAATTATGCAGGGCCAAAAGTACAGGTTTGTGTTTTCAATAATTATGCCTAGGAAAATATTATAATAATTATTTCTTTTCCATTAACACAATATGACGTTATCACTTCCTGCGATGTGCAAACAAACTAACCCGTGCGCAAATCATAGCAATTTGACGGATGCTGGCGGGATGCGCAGGACGTCAACGCGCAAAGGAGAGCAGTAAAACGTATTTTTAAAAACAAACAAACAAACAAAAATAAAATAAAGCTAAAGGAACAGGCAAAATGTAGCAGGTCCACAATAATCACGCAGAACTGAAACTAATAAATCGATTCATCCCGGGCAGGGCCGGGAACTCAGCTAGTGTTCAATAAAAGTTCGGCGCATATATGCACGATACAGCGTCTCATCTAATGCCCATACGTACGACTGACGGCATATCTACAGATATGTCTGTTCGTCTTGCCTATACATCAGTCGGTCGGTATGTCTACGAGAGTGAATCTTTTCGTCTTGTCCCATGTCCATACATCAGTCTGTCAGCATGTGTACTGGTGTCTTTTTATCACGTCCAATGTTCATGCACCAGTCTGTCGCATGTCTACGGATATATATTTGCGTCTTGTCCAGTGTCCACAAGCCTTCTGTCATTCTGTTTCCATATTGGTTACGGGCTCAAGCGCTTGGCTTTTTGTGAACGCAGAGAATGAGTCATGTAGTCATGCAACCTTTACAAACAAGAGCTAAACGAACTACTCTTTAAATTAATCTGAACACAATCGTCCATCTTAATCAAAACTTCCTAAGCAAAACGTGGAAACTTCCGACCAACGAGTGACAGCACTGAAAACTCTGCAAAATCTTTTAGTTTAACAGCACCACCTTCCCCTCAAACCAGGCTCAATGGCTCTATCTACTGGACCACTGCGACGGCTATCCCATTCTGGTACAACGAGTCCCAAAGTGTATTTCTAAAAAATGCACATTTTCCCACTCAGATGTGACAATTCATAAGCCCTCATCATGCCTGAAATAGGCATATCTCTTATGTCATTGTTAGGCCCAGCGCACAGCTGGTCAGTTTTGATCGGCCAACTAGTAATTGGATAATGACGTGACGACACTGACTTTCAGTGAGACCCAACTAGTTGGCTAATGCAAGATTGAAAAGCGATTTGGTCGGTAACCATTGTGTGCATGACTCCGTGAATTTTATGTTGAATACAAATAGACGGATGAATGAATAAATAAAATGCATAAGAAATATAAAAAAAAAAATAGATAAATGAATATATAAATAATTAAATAAATAAATAGATAAGTAAATCAATAAATCAATAAATCAATAAATCAACCAATCACTAAACGGTCTAATAGGTGAAATAAGTAAATGGATAGGTCGTTAAATGGTTAAGCAAATAAATAAAACACAAATAGATAAGCACGTCTACCTCTTGACCAGCTTTCTGTTACGACTATCATAAATATCTTCTTGATAACATTTAAAAAAAAAAAAAGTGGCAGGAGTGTTTCACTGTGTTGCAGCTTTGCCCCCCCCCACCCCCCCCCCCCTTTTTTTTTCTCAAGGCCACAGCTCAAACGACAATTTCAAAAATTATAAAATTAATTTTCTAAAGTGTCAACGAACAGAACCCAATGACATTTTTTTTTTAATGGACCTACTTTGTGTTTTCAAGTTCCAGACATTTTTTTAAAAGTTGTAAACATGTGAAATACAATGATCTTTTTTGTGATCTTTTTGTGATAAGCCCACCCGCACCGGAGGCTTAAATAATTTATTTGATATGCGTTGAAATTGATGCGCCATGCCTCAGCGAGCTTGAGTTCTGAAGCGAGAGAGAGAGAGAGAGAGAGAGAGAGAAAGAGAGAGAGAAAAAGAGTGAGAGAGATAAAGAGCTAGAGAGAGAGAGATAAAGAGAGAGAGAAAGAGAGAGAGATAGAGACAGAGAGAGGGAGAGAGAGAGGGAGAGGGAGAGAGAGAGAGAGAGAGAGAGAGAGAGAGAGAGAGAGAGAGTTTCATCCGTGTAATGCCGGATACCCAATCTAGTATTAGAAAATAAAAAATATTCCCCAGTTTTGTGCAGCTATTGTCATCAATCAAAGCTAAAATCTTACAGAGTAAAATTCACCAACGACTCAGGTAGAGGCTTATGTCTTCGATATTTAAGACAATACCGTTTTCTGAACTGCAAAAGAGCACTTCCAGTAGCAAAGTAGTGCAGGATTGGCATGTTTGGATATAAATTAAATATTCTGACGTACAGCAGCTTCTAAAAGTGCAAGCTATACATTATCTGCCGTTACCTCTCATACACTTAAAGTGCATGACTGTCAACAACAACAACAACAACAACAATAACAACAACTCAAGTAAGGATAAAACAGTTGTGTCTCATTCCTTCTCTTTCCTCACCCACATCATTTCACCTAAGTCACAAACATGCCATTATCTGGTGCGTTCACCCGCCAACAGCATCAGCCTGCATTTCAACTTAGGCGGTTATCATACTGAGCCCCGACCGGCACAGTCAGGTGCTGACAGAAATAGTGGCAGAAGCTGACTGTGTCTGACTGGGCTTAGTATGACAGGATCTTCCCGGATAGATTAGGGAAGTATAGGAAATTATGGTGTGCACTTCTTGTCTGCCGTTCCTTGGCTTAGCTGTAAGTGGCTGGTGACGCTACTCATTAAACCAATGGTCGTGCATTTATCCGAACTTATTCATTTTGCCTCTACGTAGGCATCTTAAAAGATTATTTTCTGACTAAACTATTATAAACACGTTAATGTTTGCGATTCCTTATCGTATCGGAAAAATATATACTTTTATGAAAGTATTTCATTGATTTCCACATGAATCAATGTTGAAAAAAAAATTTCCTGCTAGGACAAACAGAAAAGGCACTACATGCAACGTCTCGGCGATTTTTTTGCATGCGTTTTAAAGATACTCCCCTTTCAGTTACGCCACGAATTTTGATACGCACAGTAGTATGATACCCCGCTTAATCATTCATGTTTTCAACGTCACCCAAGACAATTTGCCCTGAAATTTTTTCAGCACCCCCCCCCCTCCCCTCGGGGGAATTTCCGATGCTAGGGATTGTTTGCTGGTGTTTATATTCCGTCAACAAGCCTCTCTGCACCAAGTCTGTAGACCCACATATCCACTTGGTTACCGGGATAAAACAAAGGGATGGTTCACTCCATGTCATGACAGAAGAGCTATTACAACGGCAACAACTATGTCTGTTCGTTTCACCGGGGATGGGTATGAGAGAGCGCCGAGTGCGATTTCCAGTTATCCCGACATCACAGTCATGTTCTCAAATTTATGACTCCCTTTAAAACTGTAAACAAGCAATATCAAAGTCCACCCACAGGTTTTGTGATTATTACACAGGGTGGGAAGAAATTTACATTACCATATCTTATGCATAGTATTTTGTGTCTACAAATTGCCAACTCTGTTTAGGTGAAGAAGGAAATCATATCTTAACTTGAAGTTTATAACGCACTTGATGTACACTTTATTAAGTTCATCTATAATTGCATCAATAAAACTAACTGAATTCCCGAGGCTTTGCGCTGGATAAACTTTCTTCTCCTGGTATTATTTTGAGATGTGAAAGACGAAATTTCCGATCGTATTTTTCAATTCTCTTCTATGAAAATGCTCTTTCTTGTGGCTCAAAACAATCGCAATACATGACATCAAAGACAAAATTTTGTCATAATTTGTTCATAATTTTTGGTCACGCAGTCAAGGCGTTTTAGATGCTTACATATTCACCCGCTAACTCCATTATAGTATGATAATAATTATTATGGTAAAGTAACTTTTTTTTTGGCCCGCTCTGTATAATTTAATTCAAAACATTATTTGGTCCATCTCAATTAAAATAAACTATCATCATTATCCAGATCGTTCCTTGTTACTTCGTCACCTCCCAACACAGAACCTGAGACGATCTACCTGATCTCGCTCGTTGTACATCGCACATTACACCTGCGCTAGACATGCACAAACTAGCTTAATTTATGCAGCTAGACAGTTTTACATTGTTGAACAGGAAGAAAGGGAGGTTGGAAAAAGTGCGGTTGATTACCAATAAAAACTGGACAGGGCCAGACAGGGCCGAAACAAAAAGTGACAACTTCAGATAAGGATTTATGACATTGCATTTTTTGCCTGCTCAAATAATTACTCCGAGCGTATATTGCACCCTATAATAATCACACCCCCCCCCCCACTCCCCCCATATAAAGGCGGTTTTCTTGAAAGGAATGAGGACATTATGAATAATATTACAAAATTCGGATAAACACATTAATCAAACGGAAAAAGAAAAATGTTCTCACTTGTTGCAAAACGTAATGTTCCAAGTCCACTTTTTCTTTTTTTGCACAAGAGAGAAATTCGACGTTCGTGGCTTTAGTATTACGAAAGGGGCTTGGGGTAAATCGGAACTGTGAAACAGCTTGATGAGTGCCACAAGGCATCTTAAACAAGTGTCAAAGTGTGCATTTTGTTTTACCTCTCCTACATACTAAAAGATCTCCAGTTTTTCAGAAAATGGAAATAGAACAAACAAGCAAGAAGTAAGGTCGCCAAATGCTACAGACCTAAAGTTGACGACCAAATCATTCTCTAAATTAGCCTGTCAAAACAAACTGAGATAATACATGTATTGATATACGGCACGTGTCACGAACGCTCACTTTCGTTTCATAGAACAGCAAGATGAAAGAAACAGTTCCTAGATGTTCTTGATGCATAACGTCATTCTTTATGCATACGTCATTGTAACTTGATTCACACATGGGAAATTCAATAAAAAATTTAAAAAACCAAAGGATTTTCTATCTATACTCTTTCAAGGAAAATAATAATAATAATAATAATAATAATAATAATAATAACGATAATAATATAATAATCATCGTAATAATAATAAGGCAGATTAATATTAATAGCGCACTTTTTCTGGCGGCTCAAAGCGTTTTACATGAACAATAAACGTATAGTCCACTGTCATATGCATAAGTGCACACAAATACAGCTACGTACGCGCACGATCGGATGCTTACGCCCAAACACACAACACGCACGCCATTTTTCAGACATGGCACAGGCGTTCCATCAACAATCAGAATACTTTTAAAAAATGGGTTTTTAAACTTTCTTCATAACCCGGTGATAGAATCCAGCTCCTTGATGTTCGCTGGAAGCTCATTCCAAATATTAATGTTGTACACAATCCAAGCATTAAATTGGCAGTGTTGCTTAATTTCAACGCTGTCTGAAAGCTTTTACATTCCAGAGACGGGATAAAAATGTACAATTTTACTTGCATTTTCATAGTAATTTTGTTTGAATTGTTCTGGGGATTTGTCTCAGTAGACTGCCAAGTGGCATGCCCTGCTCTTCTGATGAACATTTTGTTTGGGTGGCATTTGCTGGCGTTCAGGGCAAAGTCTGGGAGGAAAACAATTGCTTCTAAGGGGCGATCTATAAAGTACCCAAGCACGCAACCCTCCGGAAATCCTAGACGTAGAATTGACCTAAATTTTGCGAATAGGAATTACGTCGTTCCTATGTAAATCCGTTGGTTACGACATCCGCTTCTACGGCCATCTTATCAAACTTACGGAAATCCTATACAGATCTACAGCAGACTGAGGTTGACATGCTGGCTGGACGTACTCTGGATTGGGGGGGGGGGTGAGGGGGTTGTCCACAACGTATAAAAGTGTAGATAGATGGGAGAGGAGGGATTGTGGAGAGCGTGCATATAAGCTTTTCAGTTGTGATAATGAATTTAAAAGCTTGTTTTTATAAACTCTTTCTTGGGCAAATTAAGTTGTTGGAACGTGGTAAAAAATCATGTTTCTAATGAAATATTCAAACGTCCCTCAAAGTTTCAGAAAATCAAGTTTTTCTAAATACGATTTTAAAAATTTGATTCTAGGGACATCGGTCATTCTTATAGCCGTATGCTCGCACAAAAAAAAAGAGCAAGGGGTGGGGAGGGAGGGGGGGGGGGGGTTGATTGAGGTCAAGCGTATGAAAAGCAAACGAAAAGGAGGGACAGGTCAACAATTGCCAAAATCGAGCGTACATACTTCATGGATAATACAGGAACGCTACCAGGAAAACAAATCAAGCTTTAGGTCTTCAGTTAAAAAAAAAAAAGTAGACGGAAATCTAGATTTGTTTTTCCTTTTCCTTTGCATTTTATTGTACCGTTTCTGTATTATGTATTTTGTACACGAATCTTTTGCTACAAAGAACTTTTTCTTTTTGCCACAATTTGACTTTGCTTCAAGCCTTGCCGCGACCCCATGGATGTTCTGTGTGTGTGTGTGTTTAAAAGTACTAGTCTTATGGATGGCCCCCTAAACTGAACATCTGGAAGCCAGTGGACACCGGGACAGAACGCAACCTGTCTCGGTGTCTCTGAGTCATAAAGACATCCTAATTTGCAACCATCCATGTATTTCAATCTTGGGCGAAAAATATGCCTCACCCAACATTGAAAAAAAAAAACCCAACAAAACCCAAGGCATGATGAATTAATACATTAAAACAATATTAAAGTAAGAACAAACAAACTGGCCGTGGCTTCCTGTTGTCAAAACAGGTTAGTTTGTTAAACGCTGGCACCACGGACAGATCTTGTACAAAAGTACACAGAATCGAATATCGGTTAAAAACGTAAGACCGTTGCGTAATTACCTGCATGAATGAATATAACGATAACACGATTAAAGTGACAGAAAATTAAATGTAATCGATGTCGACATTTGCATGTCCACAGCATTTCCACTCGATGCGACTCGGCAACTCCCACGCCCCTTTTGCACTAAGTCACGTTCACTGTGGTATCATGACAGTTCATTATTATAAATACAATTAAAGGAATCAGTTGTTGTTTTTTTTTCAAATTTCTTCTTAACGCATCTACAGATCGCATGGAGTTCTTACACAAAATTTGTCACTTCATGTTCATGACTTAATCAGATTATATTTTTGGACTGAATTTCGCCCAAGAAGAACTAAAGAAAATAAATTCTACCTAACGATCACTAAACGGTGAAAGAGTTTACATGGCGGAATGTTAAACTTAACTGTGATGACATTGCTATAGCCGTCACACACAGAAACAATTATTTAAGCTGGGTTTTCATGTGTACGGAAACAGAAACGGCAACGGAAACGTCAGATAACCTTCAAGTGGTAAAATAGAAAAATGGTTTCGTGTGTGCGCAAAATCCGTTTCTGTACACGTGGAAACACGCTTTCTCTTTACTACTTCATGTGGATTTCCCTTCCCGTTTCCGTACACATGAAAACCCAGCTATACATTGCAATAAATTGTAATTTTCTCGCTGCCTTTTGAGATAATAGTAGTCGTTTATAATTTTTTTTAAACGCAATTTTGAATAAAATTCGTTCTCTTAGATATTCCGGCGACTTGCAGCATAGTACAGTAATTTTACAATGGGAGGGGACAAAGTCCAGGATTTATGGGAGAACAAGCACGCTTATTCTCCAACAGCAAAGCAATTTTCATCATTAGCAGGAGATATTCTTAGCCTTGTGGTATTTTGCATGCCGTCCAAAATACAGGCGCGGCTTTATATTGTAGGGCAATAAGGAGACAAGAAACGCAGAGTATACGATGCTTAGCCTTCAAAAGGTGACGTTAAATGTCAGTGTAAATTCTAGATATCATTACACTTGATGATTCGTTTCCTGTGAACATTACGTCATCTTCTAACCAACTTGCTGCGCCCAGATTTAATGTGGCAGTTGGGTATAGGAAAATGCTTCACACACAACCATAAAAACGAAACATAAATATTTAACAATCCTAATATCCACTTGGATTAAAAAAAAAAAAAATGAACTCTTCAACATTTTCACTCGCTCTTGAGTTCCTGTTAATGTGGGCCTCGCTATCCACATTATTAAACTATTATTTCCTGTAATATCAAGATCTCTCATACATCGAGGGGTGTTTGCCACATTGTTGTATGCGACATTTTGCCGATTTTGAGGTTTTGTCATGAAAGTGGTTCTCTCACTCCTGATTTCATTATAAGTGTCATTTCAATCGTTTAAAAACTTTTCAATGTGTGTTTGTGACGTCATGGTTACGCGTTTAGGCCCTAATTTTACACAGTGCTTGAAACTTTCAATCTTCATTTTCTGGAAAAGGCAAAAATGCACATACAACAATATGCAAAATACCCGAAGAAATGATTGTATCAATAGAGCAACAAACTAGTCCAGGGGTCGGACACATCTTTGAAACACCTATCAGATTGAACAAAGGCACGATGTAATGACAAAAAAGGATTCTTTCGTCTTTCTAGTTGATAAACGCATTAATTTTCATGCTTGGACGATACGGACGTGCAGTCAAACAACAAAAAAAAAAGTTTTAAAAAATGAAATTAAAATTAGTAGACCTCTGGAGGTGCAATAAAGCAAAGGTCTAATTTTTGTTTTGTTTTGGTCATCTAGAAAACCCACGGGAATAGTCAGCTATTTGAGGTTCGTTCTTTCTACACTTTTGTCCCACTTTAAGGGAGCAGGGCTTTGGAATGGGGGTTGGTGGAGGAGTGATGGTGGGGGATTGGGGGGTGGGGGTGTCAGGAGGTGATACTGTTCAAGTAGTAGCAGCAGCACATTTCAGGAAATCTCATATCATCAGCGCAGCATCAACAATCGTTTTCGTGGTGGAAATGTTTTGTTCTTATACACGAGGGTGCCATGAACAACAATAAATACCTTAAATGAAAACTGCCAAAATATCGGTTAAGTGTATGCTTTTTGCCCTCAAGTATCCATATGAACTACACGGTATTCACTGCATTTTTGTTTCTACAATATGAGCAAGGTCATGAACACAACTTCCACTTGACGAGAGATGGATAGTGAGCATGATGATACTAGAAGCCTTTGTCGTGCATTTTTTGTAATTTAGTGGCATTCAAATGATAAAGTAAGAGTTAGAGAAAAGAGACAGGGTGGAGAATAATGTAATGTGGAGACTGCACGCGATTCTTTGGTGAGCTCACGGTTAGTTTGTTTAGTTCTTCCGTGTGGCGTGTTCGTGCATGTAATGAGAGTGAGTAAATTAGCAAGAGATAGTGAGAGAAAGAGAGAGAGAGAAAGAAAAGAGAGGGACAGGCAGACAGACATGTAGGCAGGCAGGCAGGCAGGCAGGCAGGCAGGCAGGCAGGCAGACAGATATAGAGAGAGAATGAGTGAACGTGTGAGCGAGAGAGAGTGAGAGATAGAGAGACGGACATATAGAAAGAGAGAGAATGGGTGAGTGTGAGAAGGAGAACGAGAGAGAGAGAGAGAGAGAGAGAGAGAGAGAGAGAAAGAGAAAGAGAGAGAGAGAGAGAGAGAGAGAGAGAGAGAGAGAGAGAGAGAGGGGGAGAGGGAGAGGGAGAAGGGGTGAGAGATCGTTTGTTTAACCTTGTGGCCTTCATTCTGTCAATGGATGTGCAAGTCTCGAATGGCTGGAAACTGGAATTCATTACAGCGAACGCGATTTTCTCATTGGTCTGTGTGTCTTGGTCCAGCAGGTCCCTCGAGGGTTCTGCAATGAAATTTAATTTGCACTCGTCCCCCTCCCATCGCTAGCCTGAAACGCAGTTTGAAGAGAGAGAGTAAACAGGGCCGCTCTGTCAATCTATTGTATATATATATACATACAAACTGTGGATCCCCACCAGTCTGTGTGTCGACGGTTCATTCAGAGGAAATATTTGGATCAATCTGAATCAAACTGCACGGCATATTATAAAAATTTTCTGGGCCGGTGGATTGATGTTATAGGGGTGTTGTCCAAACAGGGGCAGAGTTAGGGGACTCTAGGAGGACGAGGTCAGGTACCCCCAAGGGATCTAAATGCTCCTGAGAAGCAAGAGACGTTTGGAAATAATACATGTTTGTGCACGAAAATGAGGAAAGGGATCCACAGTGTACTTGAGCGACATGGGATCTGCACAGTTCCACATTTTGGTGCATTGTCTGCTGCCTTATGGGAATCTACACTTTGTCATCTGTTACTGTAAAGCGTGAGTAATGACGGATGAGCTCTGAGATTGAGTTTGGAGACACGATAACAGCCATATTGTGGTAGGAAAAAGCAAGACAACAGACAGAATAATAGCAGTGTGATAGGACCGAAGGAGAAGACCTTACCGGAAGCGCCCGCCAACCACCCGCTGCCCAGGACGGTTGGGCAGTCAAATTTTTTACAGTAAGACAGAGTAAATGTTTAATACCGATAAAGAAAATACTGTCGTGTTGGCGGGGAGTAGTATACAACATGAAGCAGCGGGTACTGGAGGAACAGATAAAGGATGGTTTCAATTGTTGTGGGGGCTTTCCAAGGCTATGAGTTTGAGTTTGAGTTTGGAGAAAGCACGTCGACACGATAACGGTCACATTGTGCCAGGAAAAGGCGGGACGACAGGCAGCATGTAACAGAATGATAGGACAGGAGGAGACTGTACCACCCGCATTCCAAGGCTATGGAATTGCAACGTACGGCACGAAGACAGCTGGGAAGTCTGCAGAAAAAGAGAAAGAAACAACACGAACATAGTTATGACAAAGTCTACTTCCCCACTGTTTGAAAATATGTCTATAATTTTACATCATGTCTGTGTATCCAAACGGTGTAATACAGTGTGTCTCAATGTAGGGTGTGGCAATATTTCGGTGGGGCGTGGGACTTCAGAATGGTACGTGGCAATGGTTTGGATTTCTCTGCAAAATTGAAATGGGGAGTGGGACAAAAAAGGTTGAGAATCACAGGTCTAACTCGAGAACCCTAGGACCGATTGAAGCCAACGTGTCTGTCCATCAGCACCTGGTCCGTTCTTCCTTCTGGCTCTCTGCTTACATGTAAATCTGATCGTATCGTGTCCGTCCAGCCATCCTCTTTCAGCATAAACTACAACATCAGCATTCAACCCTACCATTTCTGCAAAATTCATTATCCAAGCATCTCTGGGTAAACTGTTTACAGCTTGCTTTCATTCCTCTCTCCCCCGAGCAGCTGAGTCTTTCAAAGAAACAATGAAGAGCTGCAGCTGTAAGTCGCCCGTCTACAATAAATAATGAGTAATAGAATTGGAGGACGCCAAGAAAGAAGATGGAAAAATCATAACAAAGAAAGATTCTCAAAAGTTTACACGTTTACTGATCGCATCCGTCACGGGCACAGAGCTCTGGCAGTAGCACGGGCGTCCAGATCAGTGTTTTCACAATCCCAACCCGGAATGATGTCAACTGATCACAACCAGGTGACATCTAAAGCTGACGCGTCAGTTGCACTGGTTCTTGGCTTTTTTTTGTGCTGTGTGTGAATCCGCAATCAAAGGTTACACGCACAGAGGTGCAAGCATCGGGAACTCATTGTGACTTAAGTGAAATGCAAACAGTGATAAGAGAGGAGGGGAGAACGGAGTGGGGTAAAGAGGAGGAGAAAATCTGAACCTGCATGGCATGCTTGTATACAGCATGATTCATTTATCTGTGATGTGCCACCAATGACTCATTTGTCAGTTGTTTTTGTTCAAATGCTGAAATTTGGGAGCATTTACTCCCGCCTGTTGTTTTATCCCCGAACAATTGCTAGCGTTATGCTGAGAAGGAACATAATGCCGGTGTATCATGATTGTTTCAAATGTGAAAGGTTAACGTGAGTAAACTGAAAAAAACTGGAAACAAGTGTGATGTCACGTAAATGCATAGCTGCATTTACACAATGGGCGCTTTTCGTTAACGTTAAACACAACGTGCAAACTAGAGTAAACTGAAACGTAAACACTTTTGTAACAACTGCATCGAGAAAATAATAATATATTGTCAGCAATGCGCTTTTACTCTTTCACGTAATGTGGGTCTCTGGCTGGAGTTGACAACTTGATGGTGTCTCAACCTTCAAACATTTCGGCATATCTCGCCGTTTTATCGCTGCTGTCTCCCAAAATTATTTTTCAGATTGACAGTTTTTAGTGTTTCCGACTTCTAACCTGAGAAATGCATAGCGAAATCTCCCACTCATCACGAAAAATAGACACATCACGAAGAATCACATAGACGTGTTTGAGGTGGCTGTTTTTGTCATTCTCTGATGCGCACGTGCACGGACATGAATATCGAGTGCGGAAAGATCGTTTCTATAGAAGCAATTCCTGTGCTGTTTATCAAAATGATAGTGCTGGACCTTCCCGTATTCTTTTTTCTTTCAGCTTTCGGCGCCCCACGGAGTCAGTTGCTGGTCCGCTAGGTCATAAAAGTGCCCAGATATTTTATACATAATTCTGTTCTCCGCGATCTCCTGCAAAGCATAGCAGGCCGCTGATTAAACCTGATTTTGCAGGTGCTTAGCACTTTCATAGGACGCTTAAAAATGCGTCGAGCGAGTCTTTACAGCTGAAGGGAAGAGGTGGATCTTAACAGTTCTTCTGCGACTGCATTTGATTATAAAGAATTCTGGAAGTCACACGTATCTTGAAAATATTAGTCCTTATGGCATTTCTGACAATAAAACAGAAAATCCTTTAAAAAAGAATGATCTAGCGCGCATGAAGAGATGAAAAGTTAAATTCAGAATTGTCTTTTTAAAAAAAAAGACCTTCAAAATATAGCCAAGCCTGTCAGACCCAAGGTCTAGAAAAAGTAGGTAGTCATAACGCATAAAATCAACTTCATGTATGAAGTCCACCAGGTAAAAGCGAAATGTTTCCATCGTAACTGTGTAATTATGCTCACGTAAAAAAATCACGTTCAACAGGTTGGCGCCGTGTGATCGGGACAGGCACTTGTCATGTGGGCTTTAAAGTTAGGACTGTGAAATAGCCATTAAATTTGTTTGAGATTAGCAGACACGTTGACTTTGTGACACAGTTTGCTGCTTGAACGACTTTCCGCAGCTAAAAAACTGGGTCAAATATGAAATATATAAATATCCTGTTTTTGCATTATTATTTACAGTTAATGCGTTGATTAACTTCGAATCCTTCCAGGTGGGTGAGCACACATACTATGTTGTCTTCATGTAGTCAGATGTGTGACTTTGCGGGAGCCGGTAACAAGGGTAAAAAAAAATCTGAACGTACACCCTGTCCCTTAAGTGTGGCTCCACTTCCTTTGTCAGAATCATCTGGGGTGAGGTCTCTTTGCAAGTAGATGTTGAAGATGTTTTATTCATGTATTCATTTGGTGATCTTACCCATCCATTTTTCTCTCCTCCGCTCCTCGACCCGTTCTCCAATACCAAAGGAAAAGAAGGTTGTATGTCGTGGATTTTTATAATAACTTCATCATTGTCTTGGATTTTTTCCAAATTCCCACCTCCTCCTACTCCCCCCTCCATGCCGTCCACCCCCTCCCCTCATTTTCTTCACGACTTCGTAATCTAAAAATGAGAACAAATGATTTGGTTTAGCACTGTGGATTGCTTTTTTCCTCGTTACTCACCGCTTTCAATTCACTGTTCCTACTTGCAACCACCCTCCCCCTTCTCTCCTCCACATTGCTGACAGTTTACTGGTTTTTCCCAAAGGACAGACGATTTAGATCTCAAACCCTGATTGAGTTCAACTTGGGAGGTCGAAAATCCCTGGACCGTCTAGGTGGCAAAGGGTGTGCGTAATTCCTGCGTCTGTGCGCGCACGTGTGCGCCTCGTGCGCCGTCGCAGTTTATCTGTGAGCAACCTACACGTCTCGTGTTTCTGCTCGTAAATATACAATGCATTGTAAAATAATGATTAAATGATATATTGTATTCTTCCATTGCTCTTCAACAACTGTTAAAACATATTCCCCCTTACATTCATGCTTTATGGTCTTATTCCCCCACAAACACTCAGTTTCGAGTTCATAGACTTAACAACACCGATGGGGCAGCTCGGGGTGACGAAATTAAGCAACGCGGGTTGAGCTGAAAGTTAAAAGAAATTAATAATAATGGAGACTCTAGAAAACGAAAAGGAAAAAGGAAAGCAACCCTTCGTCCACAATAAATGTAGGCTATCTTATTTCATAGCCCGGACACGTCCCCTCGGAAACCAGTTTCTCTCCTGTAGGGAATCACCATCTCTCTCTGTTTAAGAACCGCCGTTTCTTTATCTTTTTCCCCAGCGCTTTGTGGTTACTCGTGTTTACACCTTCCGCTGTATCGGCATCAACATCAGATCTACAGCCACGTCCGTGAGTGCCAGAGCCATTAGAACAATCAACACCATTTCAGTGGTAACTACTAACACCCCTTCATCTCACACACTTTACTATTCTTATCACAAAGAACTTTGCTTTGTATGAGTGTGCGGGCTAATGTCGGAGATAACACCTAGTCCGGGAAATAAATACAGATCACTCCTAGCATCAGATATGAAGTTATGGTCCGTAGCACGCTCATGTTGTAGCTGGAATGAATACGATTAGAAATATTATAAATTTTATGATTGAGAACAGGGCTACAGTTATGGAAAGGGCTAAGGCTGTTTTGCCTCGTTTCTCAGACTTAAATTTCCTTTGGATCAACTAGCACGACAGGCTTGCCTCAAGTCTCACTAGTGAGCGAAGTCCTGTCTAACTCCATAGTCCACTAAACTGAGGCAAAAAGAGACTAACTCACTATGCTATGGTTATGGACCGGGTTTGCTTCAGCAAAGGATTTAACAGGGCGAGACACAAAATAGCCATGTTTGGTAACATGAACTGTATAATAAATACCAACTGTTTTATCCCTAAACCGTACGTGCTTTTACACATCTGTCTAAGTGTGCAGCACTTGGGACCTGAGTTATTGAATACATATTAAAGAAAAACTGCCGAAGAATTTCTCACGTACTTGTCATTCTGTAATGCACCGATCGAACTTCGATCAGTTCCCAAAAGCTTTCGGTAACAAACAGTTCTTGACCTCGAAATCAGAACAGACATGATTGTTTATTGACACTATTCCGTTCGCCAAGTCACATCAAATACTTGGATCAAATGGTCGGGTCAAACATCCGGGCCTGTTTGATTTCGGATGTCACACAAAATGGCTGGAGATGTGGAGATTTCGCACAGATTTCCAAGGCTGGGCAAAGGTCGGTGACATTAAACACCAGAAGTTATCAGATTGGAAGAAATCATTAAATCCAACTGTTTTCTTTTTACCCAGGTAAAGTGCACAATGGTGTCCCTCATAGCTGGGACTTAACAACACCAAGCTCGGCCTTGATGAGACAGAAATTCATTCATAAAAGTATCAAAGCATTAATTTTGAAATTCAACTCTTAAGGTATGAGTGACGAATTTCCCACTTTCCCGGTTACTTTCTTACCGCATCACCAGCATCTCTCACCCACTCTCCCTATCCATTTCGACATGCATAACACATAGTAATAGTCTAGACATTTCGGTATGTAACTTTTTCTTTACCTGGTCCTTTTGAAGCGTAATCACCAATTGTTATCACCAAAATGCCCTGGGGACAAACATAAAGTAGTGGCAACTCTCTCTCTCTCTCTCTCTTTCTGTTTGCACGTGTGTTCGCGACCATAAATGCTTAAATCTGACCACAAGGAAACTTGTTAATGAAACAGTTCTTTTTTTAAAATGTCTCTCTGCATCTGCGAAGGTCTTCTTGGTCCCACTAGATTTTCTAAAATACCTAATCATTTTCGTATTGGAAAGGTCTCAGCCACCTGCCATTGTTTTTCTCTTCCACCAGCTGGTACAACAGTAAAACAAGGCTATAATACATCCTGGACTTCAGTCTCTGCATGTTGACAGTTTTTTGGCCACATTCCCCGGCCTCCACGTTCCCAGACTTCTTTGCCATCACCGTAGAGACATTTGTTTGTTAAGTCCAGTTGACAGATCCGTTGAAAGTCGGTCGGTGTCCAGTTACGCCCTAACGAAGGACCGCGCTCAAACATGTTCAGCGTCTCGTGTTGCGTAACTTTCTGGCGTACAAAAAAATGTTTGCCCTCACGAAACACGTTCTGCCGCATTAAGGCTGAAACAAGAATCTTGTAAATTTGTTTCTAAGGATTGACGTGATAAGATGTGAGAAATTAAGCTCAAATCAAAATCACAGTGGTTTACAGTAATATTGTCAACATTCTTTAAGACTGTAGTTACTCCAAAATTCGAAAAATCGTTTTATATAATAATATATTCAACTACGCTCAAAGCATCATCGAATGATCTTGGTTATAGACTCCTTAACCGAAAATTAATGGAATAGAAAACTTTAAAAAATGGATCGTACCCAGACCAGTTGTGGTAAAATAAAACAGTTTTTTTTGCTTGTCCTGAAAAGTGGCCAAACCCGATTAGCATAGTTTTAGGGAACGGT
>OZ007572.1:14758156-14763156 GCA_963931925.1 Onchidella celtica
ATAAGAATTGTTTGCCCGTGACCCGGTTGGATCATCCTGTGAGAGACTAAGATTTCTTGCCTGGACTCAAACATTCATTCCAACAGCATAACGAAAAGTGCCTGTGTTCTGAAATTGTTAAGTCCGATCGCACCAGTTGTTTAAAAAGTACCCCTCAGACAGAGAGAAACCTAAACAAAATATTCGGTCAGTACAGGTGAATTTTAGTGGTAAACACAGATATCAGAGATGAATAAGTTGCTGCACATTCTCATTAAAATGTGTTTGAAGACGAAATTCTAACGTACAATGAACCTAGCATCATTATCTCCACCCCTCCCCCTCTTCCTTATACGTTTGTGGTTGATCAGGACGATGACGATTATGGTGGATGCTGATACCAACCAGGACATCAAAGTGATTGCCGCAACCCTTATAACAACTATGAAAATCATGCCTTATACGACGACCTATCAAGGCGATGGGAAAACCAAAAAACAAGTTTTATTACGCCGGACCATTTCCCTATAATAATTTTGTAATCCAATCAGTTCGCCGACGCCAAGTATTACCATATTGCTCTTGTGTATGTGCACAACTCAGTCTTGTTATCAAAATTAAAATTAAATGATTATCCTAAGAATCATTTCTCTTCCAATCTCGATCACCTGCGTGTCAAATTAATCTCGCCTCTGTTTTTTCATTAGCAGCTTCTTATTTATTTCTGTATAGTTTCCGCTGCCACCGCAAGGAAGGGGAAAAAAGGTAAATATGTCAAAGAGCCATGGCTTGGTGCGGTGGCCCAATGATTAGAGCGTTTTGACCAAAGTGCCAGGGCCTAAGGTTCTAATCCCGCTGGAAACAAGGTGGAATGTAACTGATTATTATTTGCCGCTGTGTTTTTAAGGCTCTGACTCAAGATCTGAACCATCTCCGTTTTTCTGCCAGTTGTAAACACCCTCCATTCCTACTATAAGCCTCGTCACCACAACTACCACTAACACCATCAAAAAACAATATGACCGCGTGCCTGCTTGGGAAAAACAACCCAAATGTCGGCAAAGTTCATCGTGAGCTATAGCCCAAAAAGTGTGAAAATGTCATATCGGGTCGAAAACGTAGTTCCCACACAAATATCAAATTCAACCATATTCCATCATTGATTTTTTCTATGAATCTACACTGTTATGACCTGTTTACTTTGCATTTAAAAATCTAAGGTGTCAATAAAGACCTTAAACTATAGAGCTGTCTTTCTTAATTTTTTATTTTCGTACGTGGTCTCATAAAACGAGGTATATCTCCACAACTACTGGAGATATTGAAAAAATTCAAAAATTGCGTGTCCAGGATTGAATTTTCCTTTAGGAAACACTTTTATCTCAATTTTCAAAATCTCCGACATATGAGTTATTTTCCCAGGCACGCACACATGTGAAGAAATGATTGTTGTTTGGGGACCGTGGTACCTTACATTATAAGCTCTATCTACAACCAGAGAGTATAGATGTATAGAGAGGTTTCACTATTGGTCGATTTGCACTGCGAGACACGGGAGGCTCCGCGAAACCTCTGTTAGCATGGAGCGGAAAGTAGGTCGCTGTGGTAAACAATACCCATTTGTGCATTTCCACGTGGCGTAAGAACTTACAAACGGCTCTAACTAGTTCCTATTAGCCCAAAACTATAAACAAACCACAGTATGCAGATATGCACACTATTTTTGCTGAAGCCGGTCTTTTTCAATTCTTCAATTTCTTGTTTGCCGCAGCGACCTAGTTTCACGATTTGGCGGAAGTGAGATCTCTCTATACATCTATACTCTCTGATACAACTCAATATTTTCTCTATTCGCCTTTGTAACTGAAATGCAGCCCCCTAACGAACAGCCTTTGCAAATTTAGATACCCAGTTAAATGAACTCTTCGCATCTCGTATGGACGTTTCATGTCTCTGTGTAAGTGCACAGGGCTGACGATTGTGTGTCTGTGTCTACGTATAATAAATTATTATGTATGTACATGTATGTTAGATTATACAACATTACCCTGGAGTCAAGGTACCCACAGTTCGCCATGCATGAATGAGAGGTCTATGCATGTTTAAAGCCAAAATGCCCCAGGGTCCAGCTTTGAGGACGTGGAAATAAACGAGTCCCTTATTTCATATTTCATTCGTTCAATTCACAACCAGGGAACATCTTTCTCTTCCCTCTTGCCCATCTCTTTTCCCAACTATTCTCATCTCAGCTTCCGCCCTCTTTTTCCTCTGCTGGCCAATGCCCTGTATATGGTTGAACAAAACACTCGAGGCCTACGTCATCAAACAGATCAAATATTATGCCAGTGCCACGCATACTGAACAGGTTTGAAGTATTTAATTCACCTCCACATCTTACAAAAAGTTCCTGTGTAGCAAAACCATCGCTGGGTGCTGTTGCGGTTTGTTTTGCGAGGGTTTTGTTTGTGACAGTAGGTGTCTTGTAGAAGCACGCGGCTGTTATTCTAACCTAGCCAGTAATCCTACAGAAGTCCAACGCATAGGCCTAATATTGACGTCGTTTGCACATAGGAATTATATCGTTCCTACATAGATATGCTGGATGCGACATCGCGCCGACATTAGTTTGATGTAGGGAATCCGCTCCTACGGTAATGCTACCAATCCTACGTAAATCTTCGTCGGATGGACGTAGTGATCTTGGCTGGGAAGGTTGTGGCCCTGTCTCATTTCTAGCTCAAACATTCCAAATGGCATTCCCGTCCACACACAAATTACATAAAATTAAGGTAAATTCAGACTTGTTTGACAGATTCATATTACGCAAATTATAAAAAGATACTTTGTATCCTTAAAACGGTTTCTCACGAACAGACAGACGAACTAACAGATTGAGTGGCCAGATGGCTAATAATTTAGATGGCCAGATAAATGGAAATTATACAGAAATACCTATTGACATAATAAAAATTATAATTGTGTGAACTGACAAAAATCTTGAAGCCACGGGGCAAATTAAAGAATATCTCAAGTGATCATGTGAAAATGATTCACCTGAGCGAGCGAGATTGTTTGTAATGAATTTCTATGCTTGAGAGTCGCAGCTTTTGAAATAAACTTTGTGAAAAAATTAACTGAATTAAATCTCTACGTGAGTGGCATTTTGTGCATGCTATATTATTGCTATCCTAACTTACTGAAGTAAACAGCCTTTGCAAAGATGCCAGGTTACCATACATGATCTATCAAAAGGCGTAAATTACACGCTTCTGGATATTTTTGGTAAAGTAAGAAAGTACATAAAACCCCACTTTTCAATACAATATTCCAACAGCTGATTCAGAGTGCTACGTATGATTGTCAGAATTGCCACTCTGGAAGTCATTGGCTTCGAGAAAAAATCTGTTTTTGTACAAATTATAACTCAAATTAGAACAGAAAACAGCAAAATAATAGAGATGTAATAACTGTCAGCCACTTCATTGTCCAAGACACCGATTTCATGAACACTTAAGAATTAATCATTTATGCAATTCTCTTGTTTGTTCAAGGCTCTTAAAGTTCCTGTTAACATGAAATGGGTCTTGACGTCGGAAAGGAAACAACGGACATTCCTTGAGGATGAGGGATGGTCAGGTTTAATTTTTCATTTATTATCTTTTCAGCTTACTTCATTATCAAAGCCTCCGTTTTCAACTATGCAGCTCGATCTGATCAACTCTCGGGAGGTCGAGACCGGATCTCTTGCCATTCACGGTGTCCTTATTTATTGCTATATTGCTTTCTGGTATCATTGGGAGATGAGACTGGCTATCAGAGATATCCTAGTATCCTCATCCTGGGTATCTCTGCTGGGAGTGTGATAGTTTTAAGTGATCTACCCGGATCTACTGGGTCCGGGTTGAAATATAACACTTTTATTATTTCTTGCAATAATCTCATTTCACACTGTCATTGTTTGTCTCTCTTCTTGGACAAACTATCTAACAAAACTACAAGAAATCTATAGGGTTATCAACATACAGCCTTTATTTTCTGCTGCATTTTAATTGTCTTAATTCTGCGTCCGTGTTTCACTATTTCGCTTTCCCCTTCGATAATTAACGCACAAGTTTTAACTTCACTGCAGAATATAAAAACAAATAAGGAGCAAAATAGCATCCACATGAACAAAGATTTCAACGACAGCCGTGACATCTGCTACCACTTCAGACAAACTGGCAGGGTAACCAGGTGCATTTGAATTTCATTTCCTCTCTTAGCGACAGCACAAGTTATTGAAAATAAAATGTGATATTGCTGATAACAAGCAACTAAATCGTTTTACTAGAAACAGTGATAACATTTCATGCTGCATTTCCTTTTCATTCCTATGTGGTGTGCTTTTTTTTTTCTTACTTTCATTTGTTGTTGCTTATCAGAGTATTCGTGTGATAGGGATGTGTTAACCTTCGCCAAGACCAACATGCACGGAGTCTTTTACAAAAGTGCAACAATTTTCTTAGAGATAAAACGCGACCTAAGTTCTTGTTTGTTCCAACTCCATTTTATGTACAACTTGGAAATTCGACGTTTAACATTAATTTTGTGGCTCTGTATTATGTAAGAAATTAGACTAAATCGGAACATTATAAGTGCCACAACGCTTATTACACGTGTCAAAGTGTGTTTTTGTTATACCTCTTCCACATAGTAAAAGACCTCCAGTTTTTCAGAAAATGGAGATAAATAAAAACAAGAACTTAGGTCTCCAAGAAACACAATTTGCAAGATCTAAAAGTTGTCATTTTTTAAATAAATTGTTTAGTTTTAAATTAGCTGCTCAAAGACGGGCTATCGAAGTTTATTTCCAAATGCAACTACATGAGGACATCCTTCATCAGTGCGAGCAGTTTCGTGAATTTGATAAACACTAACGTTCATAAAACAGAAATTTGAAACACTGAACTTCACTTTCAAATTCGTTACCATTAGGCCTATCAGTCCAGAAATTCATGGCTTTGAAGTCCAGGAGATTGTGA